>CAUYQG010087024.1:0-31469 GCA_963574415.1 Tarsius wallacei
GGCGTGGTAGCACGCGCCTGTAGTTCCAGCTACTTGGAAGGCTGAGGCGGAAGGATCGCTGGAGCCCAGCAGGTCGAGGCTGCGATGGCCGGGAGCGGCCACTGCACTCCAGTCTGGGCGACAGAGTGAGACTCCAACTCAAAATAAACAACAAAAAATAAAGCTACTGCAGTAGACCTGGTAAGTGCGAATGAGTCTGAATCATGACAATGAAGACAGGAAGAGTAATTTAATTTTTTTCTTTTTTCCCCCTCAATAGGAGTAATTTAATTTTTTAAAAAATTTGTTTGAGTTGGAATCTCACTCTGTTGCCCAGGCTGGAGTACAGTGGCACACTCACCGCCACCCCAGCTTCGACCTGCTGGGCTCTGGCGATCCTTCCCCCTCAGCCTTCCAAGTAGCTGGAACTATAGGCACATGCTACCATGCTGGGCTAATTTTTTTTTTTTTAATTGTAGAGATGAGGTCTCACCAAGTTTCCCAGGCTGGTCTAGAACCTGCAGGCTCAGGCAATCCACTCGCCTCGGCCTCCCAAAGTGCTGGGATTACAGGCTGAGCCACCGAGCCTGACTGAGTAATTTAAATTTAAGAGACATTTCTGATACATAATTGACAGAACTTATATCTGTATGAGGAGATCAGAGAAGAAAAGGAAACAGAGATGAATGAGGTCTTTGACTTGGATAACTGTGTGCATCTTGGTTTAGGAAGGTAAGAATGATGAGGTTGATTTTGTGGGTTCCAGAATACAGTGAAAAAATATGCACACAGACACACATACAACTTGAACTCAGGAAAGAGGACAGAGTTAGATATAACAATGTAGGAATTGTCAGTATGGAACTGAGATCACTTGGGGAAGAGTGGGAGAAAAAAGAGAGCCATAAGTGAGATCTTGGAGAGCAGCAACTAGTGAGACTGAGAAGGAATAGAGAGAAAAAAGAACCAGAAAAAGAGAGGTACATGGAAGCTGCAAGAGAAGAGTATCATGGACAACTATGTCAAATGTGTTGGAGGCCAAGTAGGGCAAAGACTGGAAGCAAGTGGTAGATTTGGAAATTTGGAGGTCATGGATCACCTTTTTCAGAGGGAAGACAGAAGTTATAGTAGATTAAAGAATGAATGGACAAACTGATATGTGGAATCTAAAGAAGTCATGCTCACAGGAGTAGAGAATAGAGTGGTGGTTACCAGAGGCTGGTGGGGTGGGTAGACAGAAAAGGGGGAGATGTTAGTCAGAGGGGACAAAGTTTCAGTTAGACAAGAGGCATGTTTTTGTGACCTGTTGCACAGCATGGTGACTGTTGTTGTTTTGTTTATTTTAAAGATGTGGGATGGCCGGGCTCAGTGGCTCAGCCTGTAATCCCAGTACTTTGGGAGTCTGAGATGTGTGGATTGCCTGAGCCTGTAGGTTCAAGACCAGTCCAGGCAACTTGGCGAGAGCTCGCCTCTACAATAAATAAAAAATTAACTAGGTGTGGTAGTGCACACCTGTAGTTCTGGCTACTTGGAAGCCTGAGGTGGAAGGATTGCCTGAGCCCAGCAGGTCGACACTGGGATGGCCGGGAGCGTGCCACTGCACTCTTGCCTGGACAATGGAGTGAGACTCCAACTTAAAAAAAAGATGGGTACAATTCAGGATTTAGGTATACAGGTAGACATCGTACAGGTAAAGTTTGGGCCTCCCTTTGGTCCCCACTTTGCCCAGTTTGAGATCAGATACCCTTATTGAGGTTGTGTCCCCAGACTATTGTTAATAATAATATATCGTATATTTCAATATTGCAAAAAGAGTCTATTCTAAACATTCTTACCACAAAGAAATGATAAGTGTGTGTGGTGACAGATATGTTAATTTGCTTGAATAAATCATTCTACAGTGTATACATATATCATAACTATTGTACCCCATAAATATACACAATTATTAAGTATTACTTTAAAAACTTGAGTTTTTAAAAAAATGAATGGGATGCAGCAATAAAAAGAAATGAACTATAGCTACACAAGCACAATGATGGGGGAATAAAGGAAGAAGATACAAAAGAACATAAACTCTTCTTTCATACATATAAATATTTAATCTCTTTTTTTTGAGTTGAATTCTCAGCCTGTCGCCCAGGCTGGAGTGCAGTGACACACTCACAGCCACCCCAGTGTCGACCTGCTGGGCTCTGGCAATTCTTCCGCAACTTGACAAGACCTCATCTCTACAATAAATTAAAAAAAAAAATTAGCCAGGCATGGTGGTCCATGCCTGTAGTTCCAGCTACTTGGAAAGCTGAGGTGAAAGGGTCACCTGAACCCAGCTGATCGAGGCTGCGGTGACCATGAGGGTGCCACTACACTCTAGCCTGGGTGACAGAGTGAGACTCCAACTCAAAAAAAAAAAAAAAAAAAGAGTAAGACAAGATTATCAAAAAGCAAGATTGTTGCTTATTTTTAGAAGGCGGGGTTGTTATTATAGAAGACATAAGGCAGAGATTCTAAAGCATTATATATGTCTCGTTTCTTGATCTATATGACTACAAATTACTCATGTATGTGTGTGAACAAATAATGATGTGTGCGTGTTTTCCTATGTAGGCTACACTTCACAAAAATTATAACTAGGGCATCAATCTTACATCTACTTCTGAAACTATTCAGAGAGTATCTTTTCTTGTTTTTTGTTTTTTATTTTTTGAGCTGGAGTCTCACTCTGTCACCCAGGCTGGAAGGCAGTAGCACACTCCCAACCACCGCAGCCTTGACCTGCTGGGCTCAGGCAAACCTGCCCCCTCAGCTTTCCAAGTAGCTGGAACTACAGGCACGTGCCACCATGCCCAGCTAATTTTTTGATTTATTGTAGGGATGTGGTCTCACCAAGTGGCCCAGGCTGGTCTCGAACCTGCGGGCTCAGGCAATCCTCTCACCTGAGCCTCCCAAAGTGCTGGGATTATAGGCATGAGCCACTGGGCCCGGCCAAGAGAGTATCTTTTCAAGCAGCAAAGTTTCACTTTGTGGTACTGCTTTAATGAAAGTACATAATCACCTTTGACCAAATCTTCCTGAAAAGGAAGTAATCATTTCCTTGAGTCAGTTTCTATTAGTGAGCAAGGAAAACTTAATAACTTGGTGGCAACATCATTATCACTAACACCGTTTACTGGCAAAGTGAGCATCTATTTAGTAGTCAACTGTATATAGTATGGTGAGCAGAAAAAAAATAATATCTAAAAGTGCTGAGAAATCACTCTAATGTTGAAATGTTAAAATTTGATTGTAGTTTTAACTCTTTATGTTGAACTAATTTTAGTGGGGTTTTTCTTGAGTAGGAGTCTCACTTTGTCGCCCAGGCTGGAGTGCAGTGGCACACTCACCACCACTGTAGCCTCGACCTGCTGGGCTCTGGAGCTCCTTCCGCCTCAGCCTTCCAAGTAGCCGGAACTACAGGTGTGCGCTACCACACCCAGCTATTTTTTTGATTTATTGTAGAGATGAGGTCTCACCATATTGCCCAGGCTGGTCTTGAACCTGCGGGCTCAGGCAATCTACCATCTCGGCCTCCCAAAGTGCTGGGATTATAGGCTTGAGCCACTGTGCTCAGCCTAATTTTAGTGTTTTGGAAAGTTGCAAAGACACTACAGAGAATTCCCATGTACTCTCTACCTAACTTCCCCTAATTTTTTTTTTTTTTCTGAGTTGGAGTCTCACTCTGTTGCCCAGGCTGCAGTGCAATGGCAAGCATGCTCACAGCCACCCCAGCGTTGACCTGCTGGCTCAGGCGATCCTTCTGCCTCAGCCTTTCAAATAGCTGGGACTACAGGCGCATACTACCACACCCGGCTAATTTTTTATTTATTGTAGAGATGAAGTTTTGCCAAGTTGCCTGGGCGGGTCTCGAACCCGTGGGCTCAGGCAATCCACTCACCTTGGCCTCCCAAAGTGCTGGGATTACAGGCTGAGCCACTGAGCCCATCAAACTTCCCCTAATGTTAACATCTTAAATAACTATAGGAGAATGACCAAAACTGGGAAATTAACATTGGTGCAATGCGAAAACACACACACACAGGTTTAGTAAGAAAATAATTGAGAATCTTTTTATGTGGTTGGTGATTGTTTGAATTTTTTTTTTTTCCATGAAGTCTGCTTGGGTTGTGGGCCAGTTTTTCTTTTGGGTTGTCTAATTTTTTTCTAATTGAATTTGTAGTTTTCTTATGCTCCTCATTCAATGAGAATTGTTGTTGGAATATAAAGGTATTAATTAATTTAGGGTAACAGTGATAAACCCACACATGCTAACACAGTTAATGTATTTGATGAGGGATACCTATATTTTCAGGAACAAGGATCAATGTAAAGAGTGGAATTATTTTGCATTTTTGCAGGTTCTTAAATGTCTGGCTTGGTGGAAGATAGCTGGATTCTCATACCTGTTTCCTCATTCAACTTACTGTGATATATATTTTTATTTGTCCTGTATTCAGTGATATCAGTGAGTTTCTTCAGCCATTTTCCAGTCGATGGGTGTTCACTTTGTTCCCAGTTTCATGATTTTTGTGTTGTTTTCTACCATGAACAATGCTGCAGTAGACATCCTTGTGGTTTTGTTTTTTTTTTTAAGTAAGTGACTGGGAAGTGAAGAAATGGAGGTTGTCAATGGAGACCAACTTTTAAAAAAATATGTAAGATTCAAACCAGGTGCAGTGGCTCATGCCTGTAAACCTAGTACTTTGGGATGCAGAGGCGAGAGGATTGCCTGAGCCCAGGGGTTCGAGACCAGCGTAGGCAACTTGGCAAGACCTCATTTTTACAATAAATCAAAAAATTTAGCTGGGCATGGCGACACACATCTGTAGTTCCAGTTACTTGGAAGACTGAGGTGGAAGGATCGCCCGAGCCCAGCAAGTCAAGGCTGCGGTGGCCATGAGCATGCTACTACACTCCAGCCTGGGTGACAGCAAGACTCCGATTCACAAAAAAATAAAAATAAAAATATGTAAGATTCTTCATATCCTTGCCAGATAACACTGGAGGTTTCAATAATCCACAGTCTTAGTCTCCTTATGTGTTTACTTTCATAATTTTCATCAAAATCTACTCTTACTTATTTGATCATTGGGTATTAACTGTTTTCAGTGCAACCTCATATCTCTGTTAGACCCTCCACCCCACTTCTCAATCTAAACATGAAGTTCTTAAACTAAAGAAAACAGGCTGGAGTGCAGTGGCAAAACCACTAAATTGAATCTTCTTTTATAATTATAAATAACTTTGTAAAGATAGCTCATACTTCAGTGAAGACTCCCTTTGTGTCCTTAGAGCTGGTTCCTCTTATAGATGGGGGTGATTTTCTTGCTGTGTCATCGGGACTTAAACTGTATGTCTCCAGTGGTCATGATACATGCCGCTGACATGTGATATACTTGGTATTAGAAAGCCTGAGGCTCACTTCTTTTGAGCCTCTAACCACCTGAGCAACTACTAAGTTATGTCATTTTGTTTTCTGGATGGCAGTTTCCTCATCTATGAAATGAGGGATTTGAGTAAGTGATCTTTAAAATTCTTCCCTGTTCTAATATATTCTCACTTCAATATTTGTGACTATGGTATCCATTTGCTAGATGAGTAGCCAGGGCCACAGCTGCTGTGTATGACTGGGGAACATGGCAAAACCAGCTGGCCCACACTGAGACTTTGTTTATAACTCACTGGCACAGGGTGCTACTTAGTCCTCTTCCCTGCGGAGCGCCAAGTCCTCATGGCTTATCCCAATCCAGTAAACACTTCTCCTAGGACGGCTTCTTAGGGCCATGTGTTGGTTGATGAATTAGTTAAGGCCAGGAGCTTATCTGGAGAGGTTAGGCGGGAGGAAGATAGGGGGCCAAAGAGCCCTAAAGAAGGGAGGTGAGATTCTCCTAATGCCCCTCATAGATGGCATCTCCTTCCTGTATGATTGGTGGTGCCCACATTCAAGTCACATGTGAAGACTGGCTGGCTGAATGACAGTGGGTTCCTAGTACAAGCCCCTTAAAATAGCAAAGGCAGGGCTCCACTCCAAAACCGTGACTGTATCAGCAAGTTAATTAAGAAATCTGTCAGTAACGATGGGAAACCTGGCACATTGCCCATTCAGATCAGCACTGTTCAAGACAAACTGAGCGGATGTGTTTGTCAGCTGTGCTAAGTCAAACTGAGAGAACAGCTCTCTGGAGTAGGCTTTATGTCAGATACTCAGAAAAATTCACTTTTTCCTAGTACATATGTTCTCAGATCAGATGACATTTTGATGGAAAACCATGTAGGATTTCCATTTAAGTATCCGATATTGCAGATAATTTGCATCATGACTTTTAATTTTTTTTTTAATTTAGCCCAACTAAATTTCATAATGTTTAATTTTGAACTGGTCCTTGTGGGTGGATACTGCCCATTGTTAGGTTTTAGATGAAGTAAGGAAAGTTGTAACATCCTTCTTAGTGTGGTGACAGTAGAAGAAATGTGGAGTATGTGTAGGGCTGTAGTCAGGAAGTTGAGCAAGTGGATGGGAAAAGGAGAAAAGTCAGTAGAAGAAAGACATTGGAGAAAACAGTAGCATGCTCCATTGTGGATACGGCTGCTGGTCCTTATGTGAACTCTGGTCCCCGAGCGCCTTCTGGCACAGGTTCTCTGTGTGGTCGTCCACCCTGTTCAGGTCCGGGGCTCAGGAGTAAGGAGCACACAAGCCTGTTTAGCTGTTTAGCTGTTGACTGACTGTTTCCACTTAAATGTTCACTATCCCTTTACACCCAGCATGCATCATGAAAACTTTCATTTTCTCCTTGACCATTCTCCATCCCTACCCTGTCTGTAGGCTTTGTGTGTCAGTACTGGAGAGGTGGAGAGGTGTGGGGCAGGCAAAGCCATGGGCAGAGAGTGGACTTGGGTTCTAGTCTCTGTCCTCCACTGAGTGGCATGTCTCTGGGAAGACTCTGAACCTTTCTGAGTTGGGAAATGCTGGTGTAATGTTACCTGTGTGAACTGCTAGGCAATTACGCCTGGTCACCATGTGGTACTATATCGGGCATTTACACTGTTATCAAGACTTCAGTTTTGATTGATCATGAGAGAAAACTCTGTTCATTAATGCCTTCCTTCCACCTTTGCTACTGATGAACCTTATCTGGGTGATTACTTAGTGGCTGTGCCCCTCCAGACACAGACGCACCTTTCACCCTTCTTCATCCTGTGCTCTACCTTGGGAGGCCAACCTATCTGGACTGCATCAACAGGTTCACATGCTTTCTGGCTTTGGTTGAATTGGTCATCAGAACACCAGTAGAAAATTAGAGTAAGGAAAGAGAGTGAAGCCATGGTCTTTAGTCTCCTGGATTCCTACCTGTGAGGCACCTTGGTACCCTCAACCAAAGGTCACACATTCTCAAGTCATCCTCAGCGGGGCCAGTAACCCTTCTCTCCCCTTGCTCTTGGGCCTAAGGGTGGTGACAGTTCCTTCACTGTTACTAGCCTTGGGCTATTACATATCCACTGTAGTTCATTCATATTCTGTCTCCACTTTTGTAGATGGTCTGATTTGATTTTACCGTCTGTCTTTTCTTGGGAGTCTGAGTGGTGGAGTCTTAGAAAACAGAGGCAAGAGGAAGAAGATGAGCAGGTGACTTGCAGGCCTGTTTCTGAGGCTTATAGGTCTGCCTTCCAATCACCTGTCTGAGGAGGAGAGAGTGCATGAGTGGCTTTGGCGCCCTGCCAGTGTCATTCTTAGACCTTGCTGCAGGGGCCCACTCTGGCCCTCCTCCAGGTATGTCCCCTCCCCAATGGGAAAGGGATCAAAGGAACATGCCAACCAGAGGAACATGCCAACCCCCTTTGTTGACCAACACTCTCCTTCCAAGATTCAGAGCCTGCCCAGATATTTTTTCCCAGGTGTGCACTTTGGCCAGAGCAGGTACTCGTGGGGAAGTGGTGGATATAGCTGGGGTGTTCAAGACTGGGCATCGTCTTGCATGTACCCAAAGCCTCTCATGTGGAGCAAAGAGCTAAACTATAAACTCCTCTCCATCATGGGATAGAGCAAGGAGCTAGACTATAAACTGAGGCCTGCTCACCCAGTGCCACCCCACATGAGCACAGAATTCAAGGAGTCTGCATTCTAAGTGCCAGCTAGCCACCTGGTTGTCATGAAGACATATTTGTTGTGGCTGAATGATAGAGCATGTGTACTTCACAGTTTGCTGGCTGGGTTTGTAACCTTTGGAGCAATAGACACATAGCACATAGTATGTGGGCTTCCATTTTTATCTGTGCCTTGGGCCCTGCAAGTACTATGGGCGGGGGTCTTCAAAGAAGTGCCATGTCCACTTGTTGCTTTTCAAGGGCAGGCAGGCTGGTCTCTCTCTGAAGATGTCCTTCTAGTCCTGCAGTGAACTTACCCTCTTATGATATTCTGTCCTTAAATTCAGCTCTGTGAGAAGACAGGCCTTTCTGATGACAGAGGCTACTTGAGTGGCTGTGCTTGTAGCCAGATTCCAGTCAGGTGTGTGTACTTTCTAGTTCATCTAGAGAGATGAGGACCAGGGTCCTTGGCAAACGAAGACAGGACAGATGTCTGTAAGTGACAGTCCCCCTCTCCCACCGCCCTGTCCTCACAACAGAACCCTGATGGGGTGCCTCCCCCAGAGGGCAGAGTGCCCCAGGACATGGCCTGCACTTGAGGCTAACGGCAGGGACTGGGGTGTGAGCATCTTGCTGTGTCTCCTGCCAGTGGTGACAAGAATCTCGTGGGCAGCAGGGGGCTCTCTGGGGAGGTGTGAGTAAGGGCAGATGCCTCAGCTTCCAGGGTAGGGGATGCATGTAGGAGCTTCTTCTGATGGGGGTCCCTGGTGCTTTTGGGGGCACCTCTCCTGCTCATTGGCTTGAGGAGGCTGCCCTGGACTGCTGCAAAGAAAGAAGGAAGAAGGAAGGGATGAGATAGACCCTGGATGTGGGCAGACTGGGGCTGTGCTGGCTCATGCCAACCATGCCTTGCTCTCCTTCTGACTCCTAAGAGAACCTGGCCTCATCCCCCAGTCTTCTCCAGCCTAGGAACGGTGCTTTCTCTTGGGAGAGTCCCTTCACGGCTTTCTTCCTGCTCCTACTATGCAGATGAGCAGAGCCTTGCTCCCTGCTTGACCATTTTCCAGCCACACACCTCCCTCCCCAAACTACCATCACCAGGAAGCTCTTTACCATCTAGCTAAGGGCCTTGACACCATTGGAGTGAGGTCTGCTTGCATTGCCTCCTTACGTTCAAGGCAAGCTAAGTCCAGGAACTGGAGGAAGCGAGGTTTGGGCAATGAACAATAGGTGGGGTACCTGCTGCTAGTGACACGTGCTCGAGGCTCAGATGTCCCCCTGTTACAGCTTGGCTGGAGAGGTGCAGCAAGGACAAGGATGCTGAGGCCAGGCTTGTTTGGGGAGCAGGAGGGTGCTCCAAGGACAAAGCCCACCCCAGCACCTGAAAAGGAGATTCCCTACAGGGGGCTAGAGGATGCTGGCAGACTGTGGCTGGAGGAAATGGTCCTGTATCCAGTGTCTGGCCCACACCCAGCCCTGAGTTCACTGCTCCCTTGGCCTAAAGCCACCATTCAAAATGGCTTATTCTCTGCACAGCCCACGCTGCCTACCAGCTGTGCTGCTCATGCCTTTGGGGCTGTTGAGAGAGTGTTTCTCTGCAAGCCTGGCTGTTGGTACAGTGTGGGTGAAGGGATAAAGGGCACCGAGTAGTACAGAAGGGCAGCTCCACAGGCCTGGGCATCCTTGTCCATAAACCTGCATGCCTCTGGTTCTTCCTCCTGGTGGGGCTGCCTCTCCAAGTGGTACCTGGAGGACAAAGAGAAGCAGACTCATCTTGGGACAGGTGCTTCTCAGAGGTCAAGTTTGGCTTCATGGACTTTCACTGGCATAGTGCATGTGTCAGGGCCCACGAACCTCCATAACCCTCCCTCTCGAGAAGGACCTCTTACCAGAGAGAGCTGGAGAGGCAAATGGAGAGGTTGCCCACTTCCGTCCTTCCTGGTCCCACTCTTCCAGTCAAATTGGGGCCTAAGGTGAATTCAGCCCCCCGGGTTGACCAATGGTTTGGCTCATGCTGCTCCAACAGCCCTGCCTGGAAGGAGCCCAGCCAGGTGCCCTACTGCTCCACAGGGAGGCCGGGAGGGAAGGCCAGGCCAGGCCTCTGAGGGTCTTGCCTGCTGCCTGCGTGCCTTTCATTGACCTTGGCCTTGGCCTTGGCCTCTTTGCTCGCAGGATCTCCTCTGACAGTTCTGAAATCAGGTGGGACCACAGTGACTAGAACTCTAACCCAACAGCAGGAGATATGGTTCCCCTTTCCAGCTGGCATTTCTGGGCTGCACTGTGTGCCCTTGGGACAAGGACGGGTACCACAAGGCTGTTCCAAAGATGTTATTGTCATGCAGTGGGGCCTCATGTGCATGCCTCCTTTAGGGCTCTTTTCCTGGGCCTTATCAGCCACATCGTTGACTTTAGTGACCATGTCTGCAGAGCTGAGTTGCAAAATTGACCTTTCCGGCCGCTCCTGGGAGGTCCTCTGTGTACAACCGCCTCCCTGACATCTCCACTTGGATGTTACATGTCAGCAACTGCAATCATATTCATCTACTCCACACCTGGTCTTCCAGTTTTTCCTAACTCAATACAAATCCCCCCTTCTATCACATCAGACAATCCAGAAGTCTCATGTCATCCCTCATACTTCTGTGAGGTAATTGTCTGGATAGAGACAATTTCTCTTTATACCTCTATACCTAGTTTCTCTCTGTCCATTCCTTCAGAGCTGCCTCTGACCAAGCTGGTCTCTGCAGGATATACAAATTCCCAGTAGTGAGTCACAGATGCAGGTGATCCAGCAAAACTGAGAACAATGTGGGCAGCACCCTTACTCACTGTGATTGTAAACACCATATAATCATTTGGATAATTAACTTGCTTGATTATAAAACTGCTTACTGAGGCCCAGCGCTGTGGCTCACACCTATAATCCCAGCAGTTTGGGAGGCCAAGGTGAGAGGATTGCCTGAGCCCACGGGTTCAAGACCAACCTGGATAACTTGGTGAGACCTTATCTCTAAAATAAACCAAAAAATTAGCCGGACTTGGTGGTGCATGCCTGTAGTTCCAGCTTCTTGGAAGGCTGAGATGGAAGGATCGCCTGACCCAGAAGGTCGAGGCTGCGGTGGCTGTGAGCATGCCACTGCACTCCAGTCTGGGCGACAGACTGGAGACTCCAACTCAAAAATAATAAAAAGGGGCAATCCCTTCAGGTCCCTTCCCACTGGGGGAGCTTTTCTGTCCCCTCAATAAATCCTGTTCTCTCAAAAATAAAAATAAAATAATAATAATAATAAAACTGCTTGCTGTACTGTCCCAAGGTGTGGATTCTTTCTTAACTGACTGGCCGCCATTGGTGACTCCTGTAAGTTCTTTTATTTTATTTTAATTTAAAGGTTTGGGGTACAATTCAGAAATAGGCAAACAAATGTTGATTATGCAGGTACCCCTGTTAATAAAGTTTGTCCCTCCCTCCCCTGGCAGTCTCCCCCAACTGCCAATCCCAACCCCAAAACTCCGGCAGTTTCCCACTACAGTCAATCCCTTTCTTATAGTATTATGATAATTGTCCAAGGTCTGCTTATGAGTGACAACATATGGTACTCTGTTCTTTGTTTCTGTGATAGACCGCTGAGTATGATAGACTCTAAATCCATCCAAGTTGCTGCAAAATCCATATGTTTGTCCTTCTTTATGGCTGCATAATATTCCATTGTGTATGTATACCACTTTTTTTTTTTTTTTTATCCAGTCCAGCTTCGATGGGCAGCGTGGTTGGTTCCATGTTTTTACTGTTGTGACTAGAGCTTCAACAAACATGTGTGTGCAGGTTTCTTTTTTGTAGAATGATTTGAATTCCTCCAGGTATATTCCCAATGTGAGAATTGCTGGGTCACATGGAAGGTCAATTTCTAGTTCTTTCAGAAATTGCCACACTGTCTTCCAAGAGGTTGCACTAATTTGCCTCCCCATCCTTGCCAGCATCTGTTGTTGTTTTATTAATGATGGCCATTCTTACTGGGGTTAGGTGGTATCTCAATGTGGTTTTGATCTGCATTTCTCTGGTGATGAGTGAGGCTGAGCACTTTTTCATGTGTCTGTTGGCTGCCCATATATCTTCTTCTGAGAAGTGTCTATTCATGTCTTTTGCCCACTTTTTAATGGGGCTGTTTGTTTTTTCTTTTCGGCATATTTGAATTCCTTGTAAATCCTAGATGTTAGGCCTTTCTCAGATATACAGTTGGCAAATATTTTTTCCCATTCTGTGGGCTGTCTCCCTGCTCTCTTGATGGTTTCTTTTGAATTGCAGAAACTTGTCAGTTTGATGAGGTCCCATCTATCTTATTTCTTATGGTATGGGCACTTAGAGTTTTGATCAGGAATTGGTTGCCAGTTCCAATTTCCATAAGGGTGTCTCCTGCATTTTTTAAGATTTTTATAGATTGAGGTTTTACATTTAGGTCTTTGATCCATTTAGAGTTAATTTTTGTGTATGGTGATAGGTAGGGGTCCTGTTTCAATCTTCTACATGTGATCAACCAGTTTTCCCAGCACCATTTACTGAATAGGTTCTCCTCTCCCCAGTGGTTATTGTTGGAGGCTTTGTCAAAGATGAGTTGGTTGAGAAACTGAGACTTTGCTTCCGGAAGTTTATTCTGTTCAATCGATCTATATGCCTGTTCTTGTACCGATACCAGGCTGTTTTGATTACTGTAACCTTATAGTAAAGTTTGACATCTGGAAGTGTGATACCTCCTGCTTTGTTTCTTTTGCTAAGGATTGTTTTGGCTATTCATGGTCATTTATATTTCTATATGAATTTTTGTATTGTCATTTCCTGGTCTGAGAAGAATGATGTTGATAATGTAATGGGTATTGTGTTGAATCTGTAGATTGCCCTTGGTAGGATGGACGTCTTAACAATGTTGACTCTTCCTATCCATGAGCATGGAATATTTTTCCATTTGTTTGTGTCTTCTTGGATTTCTTTGAGCAGTGTTTTGTAGTTCTCATTGTAATGGTCTTTCACATCTCTAGTTAGGAAGATGCCGAGGTATTTCCTATTTATTTATTTATTGTGGCTCTGTGAATAAGATCGTGCTTTTTATTTGGTTCTCTGCCTGCTTGTTATTTGGTTCTCTGCCTGATTGTTTTTGTATAGAAATGCAACTATTCTTTGCACATTTATTTTTTACCCTGAGACTTTACCAAAGTCCTTTATCAGTGCAAGCAGGTTTTGAACAGATTCTTTGGGATTTTCAAGGTATAGATCATATTGTCAGCAAAGAGGGATAACTTGACTTCCTCTTTTCCTATTTGGATACCCCTGATTTCCTTCTCTTGTCTAATTGCCTGAGCTAGGACTTCCAAAACAATGTTGAACAAGATGGGTAAGAATGGGCAGCCGTGTCTTGTTCCAGTTTTCAGGAGAAATATTTCCAGGAGAAATGTTTCCAGCAACATGTTAGCTGTGGGTTTATTGTAGATGGCATTTACTATTTTGAGGTATGTTCCTTCTATACCTAAGTGTTTGAGGGTTTTTTCAAGAAGGAATGCTGGATTTTATCAAAAGCTTTTTCTGCATCTAATGGTATAATCACATGGTTCCTTTTATATCTGTTGATGTATTTAATGACATTTATGGTCTTATGAATGTTGAACCAGCCCTGCATCCTGGGGATGAAGCCTTCTTGGTCATGGTGGATGATTTTTGACATTAAATCCAATTTTTAATCCAATTTGCTAGAATCTTGTTGAGAATTTTTGCATCTATGTTCATAAGGGATATTGGCCTGTAGTTCTCTTTTTTTGTTGTTGGTATTGTCATTTCCTGGTCTGAGAAGAATGATGTTGGGTACCAGTGTTATGTTACCTGATTTGGGTACCAGTGTTATGTTAGTTTCATAAAATGATTTGGGGAGAATTCCATCTTTCCCAATTGCCTGGAATACTTTCAATGGGATTGATATCAGCTCCTCCTTGTACATTTTGTAGAATTCTGCTGGAAAGCCATCTGGTCCAGGGCTTTTTTTAGTAGATAGTTTTCTTATGACAGAGTCAATTTCCTGGGTTGTTATTGGTCTATTTAGTGTCCCGTTGTCTTCTTGTTTCAACCTGGGGAGGTTGTGTGATATCAGAAAATTCTCCATTTCATTTAGGTTATCAAGTTTGTTTCCATATTGGTGTACATAGTAATCTCGATCATCTTTTGTATTTCTTTGGGGTCAGTTGTGAATTGATCTTTTATATTTCCGATTGTGTTTATTTGGGCTTTTTCTCTCTTTTTCTTGGTCATACTGGCTAGGGACCCATCAATCTTGTTAATTCTTTCAAAGAACCAGCTTTTTGTTTTGTTGATGTTTTCTGTGATATTTGTATCTTCTATGGCCTGTATTTGGGCTCTTATTTTGGTGATATGGATTCTTCTGCTAAAGGTAAGATTTTGACGGTTTTCCCTTTCTAGCTCCCGTAGGTGATTTGTTAGGCTCTCAACTTCTGATCTTTCTATTTTCTTGATGTGTGCTCATAGAAATATAAATTCCCCTCTTAGCACTGTTTTCATGGCATCCCAGAGGTTTTGGTAAGGTGTTTCTTCATTTTCATTTGTTTCCAGGAATCTTTTAATTTCTGCTTTGATTTCAGTGTTGACTCAGTAGTTGTTCAGCATCATGCTGTTTAGTGTCCATGTCTTTGTGGGTTTTGGGGAAATGTTGTTGGTGTTGATATTTATTTTTGTTTCACTGTGGTCTGAGAAGGTGCATATCATTATTTCAACCTTATGGAATTTGTTTATGCTTGATTTATGGCTAAGGATGTGATTGATCTTGGAGTAGTACGTTCCATGTAGTGATGAGTAGAATGTATATTCTGTGGTGGTTGGATGAAATAATCTATAAGTATCTATTAATTCCATTTGGTCGAGTGTCAAGTTTAGGTTCTGGATCTTCCTGTTGATTTTTTGCCTCAATGATCTAACTAGGGCTGTTACTGGGGTAGTCAAGTCCCCTGCTATAATAGTGTTAGAGTCAATATCTTTTTTTAGTTTACTTACTAGTTACTTTATAAATGCTGGTGCTTTGGTGTTGGGTGCATATATGTTTAGGATGGATATATCTTATTGGTGGATTGAAACTTTTATCATTATGTAGTGTCCTTTTGTATATTTTAAATTTTTGATAGCTTAAAGGTTGTTTTGTCTGATCATAACATTGCGACCCCTGCCTCCTCTTGTGATCCATTTGCCTGGAAATACATTTTCCATCCTTTAACTTTGAGTCTCTGTGTGTCCCTTGTGGTGAGAGGAGTTTCCTGGAGGCAGCAAATAATTGGATCATGGCTTTTTATACAGTTTTCCATTCTGTGTCTTTTTAGTGGTGCATTTAGTCCATTCACATTCTAGTGGATTATTGAAATGTGATTGTTTGTCCCTGTCATAAGGGTCTTATAAAGTTTTTTGTTGGCCAGGCTCGGTGGATCAGCCTATAATCCCAGCACTTTGGGAGGCCGAGGCAAGTGGATTACCTGAGCCCATGGGTTCGAGACCAGCCTGGGCAACTTGACAAGACCTCATTTCTACAATAAATAAAAAATTAGCCAGGCATGGTAATGTGCACCTATAGTTCCAGTACTTGGAAGGCTGAGGCAGAAGGATTGCTGGATCCCAGCAGGTTGAGGTTGCAGTGGCTGGGAGCATACCACTGCACTCCAGTCTGGGTAACAGAGTCCAACTAAAAAAAAATTTTTTTTTGTTTGTTTGCTTATTTTCTTTTGGCTTTGGAGTTTATGTATATGTGTGTTTTCAAGTTTATTGTTGTACTGTATTCTCTATTGATTCTGTGCTTTGCTGTTCTCTTGTGAAGTGTATGGTCATCCTTTTTTTTTTTTTTTTCTTTCTTCTGTGCTTAATACCTTTTAAAATGTCTCCTATAGAGCTGGTCTAGAAGCTGTATAATCCCTTAGGGATTGGATGTCTGGGAAGGATTTTTATTCTCCATCACTGATGAAACTGAGCTTGGCTGGGTAGGAAATTCTTGGTTAAAATTGTTTCTCTTTAAGGACTTTGAATATTGGACTCCAGTCTCTTCTTGCTTGTAATGTTTCAACTAATAAGTCTGCTGCTATTTTGATTGATTTTCCCTGGTAGGTAGTCTGACCTTTCTCTCTTGCTGCCTGTAGGATTTTTTCTTTTGTGCACACTTTATTGTAGGTAAATTACTGTGTGTCTAGGGATTGATCTTCTCATTTGATGTCTTGCGGGGGCTCTCTGTATCTTTTGTGTTTGGCTGGTCACATCTCTGGTGACATGGGGAAAGTTTTCTTGGATTACCTCCTGGAATACTTGCTCCAATGTGTTATCCATTTCCCTTCCATCTTTTGGGATACCAATCAGGTATAGGTTTAGTCTCTTGATATAATTGCACCTCTCTTGCAGGCTTTGTTCTTTCTTTCTGAGTCTTCTTTCTGTGTTTTTTACAGATCAGGTTAATTCCATGTTCTGGTCTTCAAGTTCTAAGATTCTTTTTTTGGCTAGATTAATTCTGTTTTCCATTCTTGGCATCTTGTTCTTTATTTCCTGGATTGAATTTTTTATTGCCAAAATCTCTGTTACAAGTGATTTCAGTGTTGCATCTTGTCTTTATTGAGTCTTATTCACTCTTTCCATCCATTCCCTAATCCCCATCATATTCTGGGGCCAGTCATTGGTGACTTTCATTGTTTGGTCTGATTTTTTTCAGGAGTTTTCTCTTTGTTACACTTGCAGTTACCTGTGGTCTTCCTTTGGTTTTTCCTCATTTGTGACAGATCTCTTAATTTTCTCTTTAGTTCTGTTATTCAGTGTCAGTGGGAGAGGCTTTCCCTTCTGATGTTTGCACAGCCCTCTATTCTTCCCTGATTCAGGCTGTTTTATTTTGAAACAGGACTGTGGGTGGGAAGCTTTGCTGTCTTTTGTAGTTTTGAAAGTCAAATAAGGCAGGGAATGGGGAGCTAGGATTCAGAAACTACTTGCAAATTACAACGTTCACTGACTGTGGTATATATTCCCTGAGACCCACTCTCCACCACCACTCTATATGACAATGCAGTGGGTACATGTGTTTACCCCCTGAGTCCAAGATACAGTGACAGCAATGAGGATCACAGAGAAAAGCAGAATGAAATAACATGGACAAGAATAAAAGTAAGAAGAAGAAGAAAAACAGAACAGTGAAAGCAGAAACCAAAGCAAAAAACAATTGGACACACACACACACAGAGACATACACACACACCCCAAAACAAACTGGAATAACTGTTGTAGATGGATTGTGAGAAAAGGCATCAACACACAGAGAGGGTTGAACTATGAGTCCTTTATTGACACTGGTGACCAAGAGCTGACTAGTGTCCCAGAGAACTCTCAGCCCTGAACAGAGTGAATAGTGGGTTTTTTAAAGGTAAACATTACATAAGCTGTATAGTTTGATTGATATTTCTTGGCAAACTGTATGATTGGGGTACAGATGGTTACACAATTTATGCAAATAGGGAGTTTCCAATCACCAAGGAGTATGGGAATATGGGTGTGCGGCATGATACAAGAAGGTTACAAAAGGGGTCATCTGTAGGCTAAGATGGAAGATCTGTTACAAAGTAGAGTTACTTACTCATGTCAAGCAAGCTATTTCAGCAGGCTATTATAGGTTTTTTAGATAGATATTTCATTCCCCTCTTTTAGTTGTTTGTGAGCATTGACTCATCTGTCATAAGTATATTATTATACTGGGGTCTCATATACATAATTTTCACAGAACTGATTCATTGTTTGACAAAACAGATAATCTAATTTATTACACAGGGCCCAATAAGGAGACTGAGGAGAAGAAGTATGAGGGGTCCAACTAGATTAGTAACAAAAGTTGTTAACCATGGATTCCAGTCAAACAGGGCCTGGAACCAGGTTTTATTAGTTTCTCTTTCTTTTTTTTTTTTTTTTTTTGAGTTGGAGTCTCACTCTGTCGTCGCCCAGACTGGAGTGCAGTGGCCACTCCTGGCCACTGCAGCCTCGACCTGCTGGGCTCCGGCGATCCTTCCACCTCAGCCTTCTGAGTAGCCGGAATTAAAGGCACGCACTACCATGCCCAGCTGATTTTTTTATTTATTGTAGAGATGAGGTCTCGCCAAGTTGCACAGGCGGGTCTTGAACCCACGGGCTCAGGCAATCCACTCACCTCAGCCTCCCAAAGCATGAGATTACAGGCTGAGCCACCAAGCCCAGCTTCTTTTTGTCATTTGTTTAAATTTTCTCTGGCCTTTTGAAGAGTATTTTTAATAACCCGATTTGTTGGCATAAAGCAACAAGCTTCTCCAAGGGCTACACAGAGTCCCCCTTGGGATAGGAAAAGTAAATCTAGGCCTCTACAATTTTGAAGGACAACTTCAGTCAAGGATTCTACCTGGTTGTGGAGGTGGTCTATGGCAAATTGCAGACTCTCCAGGTCGCCATCAATTTCCTGGGCAAGGTTAGATAAACCCAGTTCTCCACAGACCAGAGAGGCGTGCCAATTGCAGCTGTTCCTGCTATACTTAGCCCAACTAAGGCAGGTACTACCAATGGAACAGCACATTTTGAATGAGCAACTGGAAGACCTGGGGAATTGAGCAGAAGAGTTTCTTCAGGACCACTATAAACATCAACTTGAGGCAGTACATGAACAGTAATATACAAGGCAGGCTGATTAATTAACCTTTTGGTAGTAGCACATTTTGTAAGACCTGTAGAACTAGCTAACCAGGTGTTGGCCAGGGCCATGTATGCCATGGATTCAGCCATGTTAGGGTGAGCAATAAGTTACAAATATCAGAGAATAGAGAAGTTGTTAGATTGAAACCTGGAGTTACAAGGCAGGAGGAGGCTTTACCAGTTACATTACCTAGAGTAATATGAACTAGTTCCAGAGTGGTTAGTTCTCCATATGATAGGAGTTTCAACTCTTAGGCCCACATAGTAAGGGGATTTTGGCTTTAAGCAAAGCCAGCAATCTGAGGCCAACTGAGGCATAGTAACATTAAGCAGATCGTGCATATTAGTTAACATAGGAAAAAGACTAGGGGGTTGGCGGGCCAGTTTTGGAAGTGGTCAAGATGAACTTGGGAGCTGTTGAGGTGAACCTGGGGTAGTGGCTTTGCTGGCAGAAGGCAGAGGCTGAGGAGGAGGTTGGTGGTAACCGAACAAAGGATTGTTCAGCTCTGCAAATGGCCCTGTTGGTTTGACCATGGCTTTGTAGGCAAATGTATTATTAGTCCCCCCACTATAAGTTGCAATGGTGACGCATATCCAGTCTGGACAAAAGAAGTTGTTTTCCCAATTACAACTGTGGTCAGTAGGGTTACTGGGGCAGAGATAAAAATCTATATCCCTTACATAATTGGGGGTTGCCCACTGTGTACATGATTCAGTGTAGTAAGGGTTTTGTCTACCATACAGGTTTCCAGATAGGCTTTTTTTTTCTATTTGTAGCAGGTCAGGAAGGTTTACCTTAAACTGGACTGGAGGTGAACCGTGGGTCCAGTTTTGGATAGCTAGGACCTTTCCTGTTGTGAAAGATGTTAGGGAGAAAAAAGCACAGGGTGTCTTTAGACTCTCCAAGTAAGATAAACTAAGTTAAACTTACTGTGAGCATAGCATTAACAGGGACTTTCTGCCACATTTTCAATCTGCAGGAGCTACAGTAAGCAGTTCTATGCCAAAATCCAAAACAAGTGGGATTATAAAAACAAGAGGTAAAGGATGAGTACAATACATTTAAAATGAAATTAGCAACCAGTCTGTTTGATTCTCACAGTTTAGATGTACATGGAAAGGTGACCTTGAGAGGGTTCTTGGAGTCCTTGGTTGCAGTCCATTTGGCTGAATGGTGGCTGTTTTCCCTTGTTGAGTGAGGGAGTGGATATTTGGGATCCCTTGCTGCCACAGCACAGTTGATGACATGAACTGGTGGA
This sequence comes from Tarsius wallacei, assembly GCA_963574415.1. NCBI lineage: Eukaryota > Metazoa > Chordata > Mammalia > Primates > Tarsiidae > Tarsius > Tarsius wallacei. The sequence goes on from CAUYQG010087024.1 coordinate 20,071, forward strand.
GTTAGGTCAGTTTCCCTGGCCCTTTTGACTCAGGTGTGGTGATTCCAGGCTGGTATCCCATTGACCTTGGTTGCTGTTGGAGTGGTAAGGATGACGAGAAACGATCCCTTCAGTCCTTTCTGGAACTTTTAACGAAAACCAGGTCATCAGGCTGGAATGGATGACAAGGCGTGGAGGACAGAGTGGGTAAGACCGCACGAACACTGGAGTGTACAGTTGCCTAGACCTGTTGTAGAGACTAGAGATACTTTAACAGGGACTGATTGGTAATTTTTTAAGGAAGGGGTACATTGGCATGGGTTAATATGGTTTATACTTGAGAAGTCTGGGTTTTTTTAAAAGACAAAGTTGGCAAAGTTATTTTTTTACCTAGGGGACGTTTTTGTTTTTAGGACACAGCCTGTATTTTTATTATTGTGATAAGGTTTAGGATCGAAATAAAAATGACTTCTCACTTTTGGTCTGTCCTTTTATGTCTCATTTCTGCCCTTGGAAATATTTTTATGGCTCTGGGAACTGGGGCAAAGATCAATCTTCTGTAACTTCTTCCTGCTGAGGTGGGCTATAGAGATGTCCCCTACCTATTTATTTCCAAGGGCATGTATAAGAAACAGTGGGACCTTAACCAAATATTATTTGGATTTAATAAAATATCAAGCAAGAGCACAGGCAGAAATTATTAGGTAAACAATGATGAAAAAGGCCATTGTTCCAGAAACAATGCTGGAAAAGTGAAAGTAATTCCATCTAAAGCCTTTAATTTATTAATGTAAGTTGAAATATTTTTTGTAAATTATTTATAGTAGTATCTTAGTAAGGAAATACAACCCTTTCACTTTTTTTTTTAAATGGCCAGTTATTATAGAACAAAAATGTACCATATAAACATATTAATATGCGGTCTACAAGTAATTTTATTAATTTTTTTAAGTTAATATGGCAGTGGCTGCTAGGGTCCGAAGGCAAGACAGCCACCCTTTTGTTGTATTGTTCAATTGTTTAGATTAGTATGTTACTGCCTTTATGGCTGGACCAGACTTTTGTCCTAGCAGCCCCAAGGCTATATTTCCCCCTTCTGATATGTAGAGGGTAAAATTTTTTTGGATAAAGCTATATGATTTCAATATGGATGGCCAGGACCAAAAGGCTGGCACCTGTGTTAAATTAAAAATTAATTTGGATTCCAGTGCCCTGGTTTACCTGGGGGGCTGTTGGGGTGATGGTGAGCCAGTGTCAGGCAGTTTAGCAGGTTTGCAGGCCTCCATAGGTGGCCATTATTTCAGAAGAGAGTGCACGTGCTTCCCAATGGCTTATTGACCTGTACAGTGAACAAAGTCCAGGAGGTTAGGCCTCTTTGGGGCAACTATGTTTTTAGTGCCCCCACAGGCTGTATCCATGAGCAATGGACACCATCCCCTTAGCAGGTTTGTTTTTGCCAGGTCTTTGATGGGCACTTGGAGTTTTGGTTGCTAATTGTGACTGCCAATTGGGTTGCCTCTTTGGCCCTCTGGTTCTGCTGACCTCCATGCTAACACTGTTTTGTTTTGGTTAAAAAAACTTAAATGCTCATTTTAAAAAAATATACATATGAAACTTTTTAACCACTTCTCTGTTTGTGACAGTCTGATGTAAAGCCCTTTAGAGTGAACAGACCACATGGAGGTATAATGATCTGTTCCTACTTATTTATAATTATGAATAGGCAAAGTTGTTAAGAACCTTTAAAAATTACTAAATTGTAGTTTTGGTTGCAATGCACGAATTGTCCACATCTTACGACTAGAACCACAATGCAGCCACTAGGCAGAGAGCGATCCATTCTCATCTTTACTGTGTTCACATAGAGTACCCAGTACCTTATCTATCTGGCAGATATACTAGATGTATGCCAGTTTTGCTTTTGTTTTTGGGTTTTTTTGAGTTGGAGTCTCACTCTGTTGCCCAGACTGGAGTGCAGCCACCGCAGCCTCGACCTGCTGGGCTCCGGCGATCCTTCCACCTCAGCCTTCCAAGTAGCCGGAATTACAGGTGCGCGCTACCACGCCCAGCTAATTTTTGTTTTATTGTAGAGATGAGGTCTCGCCAAGTTGCCCAGGCGGGTCTCGAACCTGCAGGCTCAGACAATCCACTCACCTCGGCCTCCCAAAGCACTGGGATTACAGGTATGTCAGTTTTTAAATCTTACTATGTTATGGAAGATGTTTAGCATTTAAAGCTTTACCTGTTTTATAAGAGAGTGCTAATTAGGCACAACAGGTGATTTTTTGGTTTGTTTATAAAATATAACTTTAGCAAGCCTGATAAAACAAATAGTGGTGTTATTTAACATTAACATGTTGACATATGGTAAAGTTGGAAATAAAATTTACTACAGCACTTGCAAGTTTGGGTGGAGAAACAAAAGACAGTGCAGTTATATTAACAGCAGTTAGAACAGGAGAAAAAATTATAACTAACTTGATTATATACCAAGATTTTTTTATAAATTCCCCTTTGTGATTTTTATCTTGATTTTTTATACCGTTGATGATAACATGCTTGGACTCTGTTGTCCCTGTATTTTTTTCCATATTATAGCACCTCTTTAAAATTGAAAGTAACTTAGACACTTAATGGACCTTTAAAATACTTTTGAGAGTTTTTCAATCACAGGAAGAGTTTACCCATAAGCATTGTTTTATTTATATTTTTATTTATTTATAGTAGCTTGCTTAATTACTTATGAAAACTATTTCCTGGCCAGTTTTTAGCATTTTACTGATAATTCAGAAGGTTTAGTGGTTTGGAACCAACAATTTTAAATTAGTCATACTTATAACAAAGCACTTATATAAATAGAGATTATCCTGGTCTTGGCTAGACTTGTAATTTTTTAACATTTGATGAAATGTATGCTGACAGTTTTAAAGATATATTTTTTATATTATTGTTAATCATTAAAGTCATATGCATTTTATGAGTACTCATTTACTTGAAAGCCAATTTGGTAGCATGCTGGACAAAGCATATAACAGGTATACATGTAAACATAATTAAACAAATCTAGATTTAATAACTTAAAAAAAAAATTTAGCCATGAAACAGTAACAAGTTTATCATTATTTTTAAAATATCCAAATTTAAATTATATTTCTGACAAAATTGGAACCAGCTTGCATAGCTAAACTTTGTCCCAATAGGCAGTTCAATAAAAGTTGTGCAGGTTTAAATGATGTTTATTTTTTTAGTTAGAACTGGCTGAACTATATAAGCAATCCCAATGGAAAAGGGAGAAAGAAAGACAAAAACAAACTTAGAGAAAATGAAAAAAAAAATTAAAATCAGGGCTCTGAAACCAGAAAACAGAATTATGGCCATAAACAGAACAAACAAAACAAATTTAACCCAAGTAACATGAACATCCAGAGACCCTGTAGTGGGCCATCCAACATTACCAATCGATTTGGCAGAGGGTCCAGAGCTTGCCCTTTGAAAGACGTACTCCGTAATTCTCTGCGAACCTGACAGAGAAGTTTCTTTTTTTTTTTTTGAGTTGGCATCTCACTCTACTGCCCAGACTGGAGTGCAGTGGCATGCTCATGGCCACTGCAGCCTCGACCTGCTGGGCTCTGGTGATCCTTCCACCTCAGCCTTCCAAGTTGCTAGAACTACAGGTGTGTGCTACCATGCCCAGCTAGTTTTTGATTTATTGTAGAGATGAGGTCTTCCCAAGTTGCCCAGGCGGGTCTCGAACCCACAGGCTCAGGCAATCCACTCACCTTAGCCTCCCAAAGCACTGGGATTACAGACTGAGCCACCACTTCTTAACATACAATCCACGGGACTTAGACCCCGTATTGTTAAATACCAGTAAATTATAGGAGGCACCTGAGGAGAAGCAGACCTCCGATTACAAAGAGATAAGCAAAGGCTAATAGAAGTTTATAGCCTAAATGTCAATCTCAAGGTGTAGCAGAAGCAAGCCCTGTAGCAAAGAGCACAGCAAGAATGCAAAGCAGGGAAAGAGGCCAAGGATGACAGGGATGTAGAAATACCATAGGTGGATAGAAGTCAAAGTGGGTACCCAAACAGAAACCAGATACTAAACTGAGACTCTGTTTAGCCAATGTCTTGGCTTAACGAACAATGTCTAAGGAGCAGCCTTATCAGGCAGAAGACTGACAGGTCGTGAATTCTGTGTACCCATAATAAACAATGACCAGACAATAAACAAACAATTAAAACATGACAGACAGGGCTCAGTGGGACCAAGTCAGAAGAGTTACAGATCCCTGGAACAACCTCAGGGCAGAAAACTAGAGGACTCTATTCAGCCAATGTCTTGGCCTAATGAATAGTGTCCAAAGGGTGACCTCATCAGGCCGTGACTCCCTTAAACAGAATTGTGGCCACAAGCAGAACAAAACAGATTCTTACCTCCTAGGAGAATATAGATGGACTCAGGAATTTTGAAGCAATGGGAAGCTGATAGTCGTTCCAACTCCCTCCAAGCCGGGTGAGAGGTTATGGGGCCCTGGAACATCCCAGGGGCACCTCCCCTACACCTTCCCCACTGAGCCAGGGAGAGCTGGAGTGAGGCCACCTCCCAAAGTTGGCAGCTATCTCACCAGGGCCTCCAAATGTTATAGCTAGATTGCGAGAAATGACACCAACACTCAGAGAGGGTCGAATTGTGAGTCCTTATTGACGCCAGTGACAAAGAGTGGAGTAGTGTTCCAAAGAACTCTCGGCCCCAAACAGAGTGAGTAGTGGGTTTTTAAAGGTAAACATTACATAAGCTATACAGTTTGATTGATATTTCTTGGCAAACTGTATGATTAGTAAGGGGTATGGATGGTTACAGAATTTATGCAAAAATGGAGTTTCCAGTCACTGAAGGGCACAGGAATGTGGGTGTGTGGTATGATTGTGAGAAGGTTACATAAGGGGGTCATCTGTAGACTAAGATGGAAGATCTGTTACAAAATGGAGTTACTTACTCATGTCAAGCAAGCTATTTCAGCAGGCTATTATAGGTTTTGCAGATAGATATTTCATAACAACAAAGTGAAACAAAACAAACAATAACAACAAAAAAAACCTCCCAGGAAAACTAAACTCACACATACACAAAATGAATGGAGAAGAAAAACAAAAAAGCTGGAAAAAAAAGGAATTCAGATTGAACCCTCACACATATATTGACACACACCTTAAACTAAAAAAATAATAAAGAGAAGAACAAAAGAGCAAAAACAAACCAACAACAAAAGAATTGAAAGATGAACACTCAATCATTCATACACACATAAACAGAAAACAAAAAAAAAAAGAAGAAAGAAAAAGAAAAGAAAAAAGAAAGAAAAAGGGAGGGGGATGCAGATCAAACCCTTACATACACATTCATGCCCAAAGAAAAGATATTTTTAAAATAGATGAACTAACAAACAAGGCAATAAAAATTTTAAAAAAAACCTGCCCTCTTGTGGCAGGCTCTGTAATTGTTCCTCTAGTCAGCTCTCTCTTGCAGAGCTTCCATCTCTTTCACTCTCTCCCCAGTGTCAGAAGCAGGGAAGGAGGAGGAGCTGTGGGGGTGGGTGGGGCTACAGTCCCCCCCTCCCACTATCATATGGTCAGGGAGATCCCCTCTGGTGGGGAATTTTCAGATTGTCTCTTCCCCAGTTATGTATTCGTGGGGTGTGCCTCAGCCAGGCCTATCCTGGCATGGAGTTCTCCTATTGTGACTGGCCCTGCCTGGGGTTGTCCCTCTCAGTTGTGGCCCAGCTGTGTGAGTCTGACATTCCGAGGATTGCTGGGCAGGAGGGGGTTGGGTCAGCCCAGAACTCACCACTGATCTCTTTGGAGTTCTTCCTCATTCTTTTCTGGCCACACCCTTTGTCCCATGGCTGGACCAAGGTTGGGGGTGGGGCACCTGGGACTCAGCACTCATCAGGTCCCTCCAAGTTTGTGCTTTCAGGATATTCCCTCTGGGTCATGATCAGCTCCTGAGTAGTTGATCTGCCAGTCACAGAGACTGGGTCTGTTGCTTTGTGGTGAGCAAATCAAAGCACTTTCCTGACCTGCTTTCAAGATGGTACCTCTCTTGTCCTCTCTGGTGGGACTCTGCTTCTGGGCTCCCTCCGCAGCCCCTGACCTGGAACCAGCAGTCTCTCCTGCTGCAGTGGTGAGGCAGAGCTTGGAGCTGGTAGTCTCTCTCTGCTGCTTTTTCACTGTGACCTGGGAAGAGCCAGGGACTAAGCAGAGAAGCTGCAGCACCAGCTGTTGCACCAGGAGGGCCCTGGCCTCTTGCCCACGAGCCCCCACTTAGTCAGTCTCTCCCAGCATTTTCTTCCCAGGAAGGGTTTCGCTGATTTTTTTTTAATGGTACTCAGCTTCTGCGGCCCTGGAATCACTAGGGTCCAAGACGAGCAACTGCGGCACCAGCTGCTGCACCAGGAGAACCCTGGCCACTAGCTCCCTAGCCCTCACTCAGTCAGCCATTCCCATGCCCAGTCTTCCTGTAAGATCTAATAAACAAATGTCACTTCCGGGTGACTTCTTTGGGAATAGATAACCTTACGCGCAAGCCCTCTCAGACTTGGGCTTTTCGTGTTACAATTTCCTCCTTTACTCCACCACCAAGTTCTGTTGGCTTTACCCCCTAGTACTTCTTTATTCTATTCAGTTATTTTCCTCTTCACAGCCCCTTGAGTCTGAGCCCCAGGTCTCATCACCTCAATTCCTGCAGGAACCTCCTTCCTGGGCTCTCCATATTCATCTTCCCTTTCCAGTCTCTTCTCTATACAGGAGCCAAGGCAACTTTTTTGAAACAGAAGCCTGCTCATGTCATCTCCCTATGTAAAATGTATCAGTGACTTTCTGTTTCTTTTCAGATAAAAGACAAAGCTTTTCACAGGGCCAACAAGGCCATGTATGTATGGTCTGCCCAGCTCTCCTGCCTCAATGTGTACCTATTCCTCCTTACTTTCTGCACTGCAGTCTTCTTTCAGTTCCTTGAGTGCTCCTGCCTCTCTCCTGCCCTGGGGCCTTTGCACAGTCTGCTTCCTCTGCCTGAAACACTCCCAACAAATCTACATCTATCTCACTATTTTCCCAGGGAAACTCTTTCTGACTTCCTTGGCTAGATAAAACATTTTGTGGTAAGGTCTCACAGCACCATTCACCTCCATAGCACTTTTCACAGTGGCAATTATAGGTACTGATCTGTATTATTAATTGATGAATGCTTGTCTCCTCCACCAGATGACAAGCTCCATGCAGGCAGGGACCTGTGTGTCTGTGCTCACTGTGACATGCCCATCACCTGACTTGCTGCACCAGACACACTGAGAGATAGAAGGTGTTCCACTGTGTGTTGAATGGACAATGGTCGAGCTGGCTGGAGGGAAAGAAGGATGCAAGGAGGAAGAGGTGCCTGTTTGGCCTTGAAGCCCCTGAGGCAATAGACATGCAACATTGGGCCCTTCTGCCGCTGCCCAGTACAGCCTGGCTAGACCTAAGCCCAGCCCTTGGGAGGTAGGTGTATGGGGGATTCTGGCATCTCTAGGCAGGAGGAGCTGGCATATTTTCTCCACTGGGTGTCACTGCCGCCTTGTTCTGTGTCGCTAAGGCTCCAGCCAGCTGCAAACCTGGATCAACCTAGAGGATGCTGGCTGAGGCCCCATCAGGGGGTTTAGCCTTCTAGTGCTGCTCACCACACAGTGACCCCACTTGACCCCAGTAGTAAGATGTGAGAGCTCCCGGGCAGAACCCTTTACCTGCAGCTGTTTCTTAGAGCCAGGCCTCCTCAGCTCTGGGTATTCCTATCAGAGCCTGCCACCCCCTGCAAACACCAAGCGGGCTGGCATGAGTGCTCCAGAGAAGAATGCTGGGAGTGCCCTGCCTCCCCAGGCTGGTCCACAGGGGCAGCACAGGCCTTGAGTGCTGTGTGCCCAGCCTCTGGGGCTGTAGAGCAGCTGCCAAGCTGCCCTCTGGCATCTTCTGGAGAGAATACATGGTGAAGAAGATGGGACCTACCAGGATAGTGATGAGAGAGGCATGAAGTGCTCCATGGGGTCACTGGGACAAACACCACTTGAGAGGGTTCAGGGACAACCTCTGTCATGACCTCCTGCATGGAGGGAGCCTCACAATGTGCTGGCTTGATGTGGCTCACCCTGCAGTTCCAAATGACAGCACTGACCCTTAGGGACAAGTCAGTGGCTGTGCTGCCTGTGAGCTGACCACCCACTCAGCCACCCGAAGGTCACCACAGAGCCCAGGGAGTGTGACTTGAGCCTATCTTGGTATGATAGGAGTTGAGAGGGGGAGGGTGAAGATCTGGGTATGGAGATTGTCTGGTGCAACTCAGAGGAGCTGGCCAGAATTGAGAGAACTAATGCTAAACACGAACAGTCTTCCAGTCCTGCAGAACACATGTTTCTGGGTAGAATACCCCAAGAGGGATTTCATTACAGAACACCTCAAACAATCTCAACAAAGTCACACACATCCCCACTGTCTCCAGGTTAGAATAAAGATCTACTCCATCCTCTGCTGTCCAGGCCTAGAGCTGGGGGAAGTACTTCAGTCTCTACCAGGAAGCAGTCAGGGAGAAGTGTGTTGTCAACCATAAAGTCAACCAAAGTACAGCTACCAGGACCATGAGATTGCTTCATATTACAGAACCGTCCTGAGAACTGTGTTGTGAGCTGCTTCAGTGGGGACACACTGGGGTGATTCAGCATGAACACTGGGTGTTTAACCTCTCGGAGCTACCAGCACAATCACACCCTCAGGTGTGTGTTTCTACCACCTCCCTCCTGGTCCCTCCATTCTCCCTCTTTTATATAGCATTCAGACTGAATGAGAGCTATGCATAAATGCAAACCTCATGAGGAGGAATAGGAAGCCCAATTAGGCCAGCAGCAATTGGGTAAATTGAAGAAGGAAATCTCAGGATGAGTTTTTACAGAAGTTACAAAGAAAGTTACTGTTAACAGCAAAGAGCTATAAAAGCTGGTTAGCTGTAAAGCATTTGTAGTAAACAAAAAGTAGTTAACCATTTGTTGCTAGTTAACTATTGCTGTTAACTAACTTTATCTTAGAGAAGCAAAACATCATCAATCAGCCGCTTCACAAACCTCTGGAAATTTCCTTTTGCAGACTCCCCCCAAAGTCGAATCCTGGCCATAAAACCTTGACATTCCTCTTATAAAAACACTCCTCTAGTTCCTGCCTCCTTGCAGACAGCAGACACTCTCTCTACTGTTTGGCCCATTGTGTCCTTCACATCGTATCTTCCCTTTAATACATCTACCTTTCTTAATTCATAACTGTTTTGGTAAATTCTCCTTACCAACCCACTACTTCCACCATACCAAGCCCATCGCCACACATGGCATTTTGGTGGCCCATATAAGGATCTTTCCTAAGGGGACCTCTGCCCCACTCTCTTTCCTCTTTTAACTCAAGACACTTGGTGAACAGCATCTGAGACCAGAAACAACTGATGGTTCCTGGCCAGGACTACTCCCTGGTAGAAGGTCCTGGAGCAAAGGCTTCATACTACCACCACCCACTCAGGTGAGGGGCAGGAGTTTTCTTTCCTTTTTCAGTCTTCCAGCAGACAATCTCTAGTAATTCTCTGGCAACTGATGGTTTCTGGCCAGGGCACTTCCTGGTATAACCTGAAGGCCAGAGGGTGACTGCTTTGCCTGGAAGGGAGAAAGGCTCTCTCCTATCTCTCCTGGTCAGAGGTCCCTAATTCCAACATGTGGCATGGCTGACAGCTGGAAGCTCATCTAGAGCAAACCCACACATGTTTAGGGAGACCCAGACCTCCCTCTCTTTCTGCAAATATTCTGTAAGGACAGCCTGTCTGCCTGCTCCAGATCCCATCAAACCTAGAAAACTCAGGCAGCATCAGATCAGTGAGTCTCCCCTCAACCCTCTTTTTCTGACCTGGTCTGATCACCCAATGTTAGCTTTAGGATCTGTACTTAAGCATCTTAGCCTCCAGCTGGAGTTCCTCTCTGTCAGGTGGGATGCCCCTTTGAAAAGTGTAGACCCCTTTCCCTTGGCGGGATACCCTGGAAGAAATTATGATTTGAGTCCTTTACGGAATATTTTTCTATCGCATCACAGGACAAAAGCCCTCCATTCCTAAAACAAATGAACAAACAAACAAACAAAACCCTCCATTGCTTCAGACTTGCCCTTGGGCTTTACTTTAAAACCACGTGCCTCATTGAGCCTTCTGGACCAAGAACCCTGGCTCTTCAAACGGGGCTCTTGTCTACAGCTTAATCTTTCCTATCACAATTTCTCTAAATAATCTGAGGTTCCTTATCTTCAAACTTTCAGGGATCTATCTCAAAATTCTGGCCTGCATAAAAGTTGTCAAATGTGACTGGGGGCGGTGGCTCAAGCCTGTAATCCCAGCACTTTGGGAGGCTGAGGTGAGAGGATTGCCTGAGCCCAGGGCCTTGAGACCAGTATGGGCAACGTGGTGAGACCTTGTCTCTACAATAAATCGAAAAAGTAGCCAGGCATGGTAGCACATGCCTATAGTTCCAGCTACTTGTAAGGCTGAGGCAGAAGGATCGCCTGAGCCCAGCAAGTCGAGGCTGTGGTGGCTGTGAGCATTCCACTGCACTCCAGCCTGGACAACAGAGTGAGATGCCAACTCAAAAAAAAAAGTTGTCAAAGGTGCCTTACTAAGTTCCACTAATCCTTTTAATATTCTGAATAACTCCTCCTCTCAGACTCATACGCCCCTAGAGGAATTAACAACCCCCATTGTTTGTCATGTGAGGCTTGCTAAAATGTTTTAAGGGGAAAAAAGAAAATCTGGTCACTTTACCACACCTGGCTAACTTCTGCTGAACAGATAAAGTCTTACACACTGGGTACTTTCTGTGTGGTGGGATAGGGTGTGAAAACTGGCCACTCCTGCCTAATTACCCACACCTCATAACTTCTCCAAAAGCCTCATGCCAACTTTTGGCATTCTCGCTACCTCTCAAACAGTTCAGTGATCTATAGGGGTGGGGGGAGGAGAAGGGGGGCTAGCAAATCTGCCTGCTCACAACTGGAAGTGAATGAAAACCAACCATTTGACTAAATTTAAATCTCTTAAAATTTTTTAAAAATATTTTTTATTATGATATTGTGGGGTATAGTTAAGGGTTAGATATACAAATATGCTTCGTTCAGGCACCCTTGTTGATAAGAGGTGTCTCCCCATCCCCAGACAGATATTTACTACCATTAATCCCACCTCCCTACCCCTGCCCCCTCAAGTTTCCCACCACTGTCAGTCATTTTCTTATGGTAATACGTTGGATGATCAAGGTCTACTATATGAGTGAGAACATGTGATACTCAGTTCTTTGTTTCTGTGAGAGGTCACTCAGTAT
>CAUYQG010087027.1:0-24279 GCA_963574415.1 Tarsius wallacei
GATTATAACACATATAAAGATAATATCTAACAAATATAACACAAAAATGGAGAAGAGGCCATAAAGCTACACAGGAGTTGCCTTTCTATATATCACCAGAATTGTTATTATAAATCTGAATTTTATTCTAATAAATTAAGATTTATATGGCAAGACATCGAGTGACCACTAGAATACAATAAAAAATACAGTTAGAACTCATTAAAATAATTAGAAATGTTATACTAAAATTACTCACTTAATGAAAAAAGTAATAAAGAAGGAATAAAGGAACAAAAAACACATAAAACAACTAGAAATAAAAACTGCACTAGTAGTCATAAATCCAACTATATCAATAAAAACATTGAATTAGATAAATTAAACAATCCAAATAAAAGTAGATTGTCATACTGAATAGAAAACAAGATCCAACTATATGCCACCTACAGGAGACACACTTTAATTATAAACAGTTTGGAAGTAAAGATTAGAAAATGTTTATCAGGCAAACATTAATCATAAAAAACTGGTGTGACTAAACTAATGCAAAAAAAAAAAAAGAAAGCTGCAAAAAATTTGCTGGATATAAAGAAAAATATATAATTATAAATGAATCCATCAGGAATATACAAATCTATAAAAACATAAGCACCTCAAACCAGAGTCTCAATACACATGAAAAAACCTATCAGAATTGAAAGGAGAAATTAACAATTCAACAATAATAATTGGATACTTCAACAGACCACTTTCAATAATGGAGACAACAGTCAGGCAGAAGACCAACAAGAAAATAGAATGTTTGAACTGTACTAAAAACTAACTCAAAACAAGGTCACTTGCTCCAGCTAGACATCACAAACAACTTTCCCCAACAACAGCAGAATACATGTTCTTCTCAAGTGTACATGAAACATTTTACAGAAATTATCAATCAATAAAACAATCCTCAATAAATATTGAAGGAAAGAAATTATACAAGGTATGTGCTCTAACCTCAATAGAATACAATTAGAAAACAGTAGGAGGGAAAAAATTGGGAAAATCATAAATATGTGGAAATTAAACAACACTATCCCAAACAACTAGTAGGTCAAGATCATATCACAAGAGATGTTAGAAAATTGTTTGAGATGAGTAAAAATAAATACACAATATGAAATTTTCTAAGTCCTAAAGCAGAACTTAGGAAAAACATCATATCTCTACATGCTTACATTAACAAAAAATAAATCAAAATCAATAACCTAACTTTCAACCTTAAGATACTAGAGAAGAAAGAACAAACTAAATGCAAAACAAAAAAAGAAACATAAAGATCAGAGCTAAAAGTAATAATATCAGCAACAAATAATGAACTAGCAAAAAAAAAAATAGAAATCAAGAAAAAAAATCCCATTTAAAATAGCCACAAAAAATAATCTAGGAACAAATTTAACTAAGGAGGTGAATGATCTCTACAATGAACACTATAAAAGAGTGATTAAATAAATGGAGAGAACCCACAAAAAATAGGAAAAGGCATCTCATTCTTATATGTTGGAAAACTTGATGTTGCAAAAATGACCAGACTAGCAAAAGTGATTGACAAATTCAATATAATTCCTATCAAAATGACAAGGATATTCTTCATGGAAAGAGGGGGAAAATATCCTAAAATTTATATGGAACAAAATATCTCAAATAGCCAAAGCAATTTTAAACAAAAAGAACAAAGTTGGAGGCATCACATAGCTTGGCTTCAAAACATACTACAAAGCTATAGTAACCAAAACAGCATGATACTGGTATAAAAACAGATACATAGACTAATGGAACAAAATAAAAAACCCAGAAGTAAATCCATATATCTACAGACAACTGAATTTTGACTAAGTTGCCAAGAATAAACATTGGGAAAGGGACAGTCTTTTCAATAAGTGGTGCTGGGAAAACTAAATGTCATATGCAGAAAAATGAAACCAGATATCTAAAATCAACTAAATTGTATTAAAAACTTAAATATAAGACCTAAAACTATAAAACTAATAGAAGAAAACAGGGAAACATTTTAGGACATTGATCTGATGTTTGGACATTGGCCATTTGATATTTTATTTAGCCATATATTCAGCCATAAAAAAAGGAATGAAATATTGCCATTCTCAGCAACATGAAGGACAACATATTAAGTGAAATAAGCCAGGCACAGAAAGACAAATACTGCATGTTCTCACTCATACGAGTATGTGAGCTAAAAAGTTAATCTCATGGAAGTAGAGAGTATAATAGTGGTTACTAAGGGCTGGGAAGAGTAGAAGGAAGGCGGGGATAGGGAAAGGTTGATTAACAAACACAAAATTACTAGATAGAAGGAATAAATTCTAATGTTCTATAGCACTGTAGGGTGACTATAGTTAATAATTAACTATATATTTTCCAAATAGCTAGAAAACAGGATTTTCAACATTCCTCACACAAAGAAATGATAAATGTTTTAAGTGATGGATATTATAATTTCCCTAATTTGAGCATTCCACGTTGTATGCATGAGTCAAAATATCACACTGTACCCCATAAGTACAATTATTATGTGATAACTAAAAAGAATATTTTTTAAAAAGTCAACAAACTAGAAAAACAAGAAAACTTCCACAACCTGATAAAAGACATCTTCAAAAACCCTGCAGCTAACATTCTATTTAGTGATGAATGACTGAATGGTTTCCTATAAGACAAATACAAGACAAACCTGTCTCTTATTATTTGCATTCCGTATTGCAGTAAACAATTAAGCAAGAACCCAAGATAATAAAAGGCATGCAGATTGAAAAGGAAGAAATAAAATGATCTCTATTTGCAAGTGATATGATCTTGTATAAAGGAAATCCTAAGAAAGTCACTAAAAAACTATTAACAATAATACACAAGTTTAGCAATGTGGCTGAATAGAAATACAAAAGTACTTATATTTATGTATTCTTGCAATGAACCAACTGAGCAGGAAGCTGAGGCAGAAGAATTGCTTGAGCTCAGGAGTTCAAGACCAGACTCGGCAAAACAGCAAGATTCAGTAAAAGAGAAAATGGAAAGGAAAGGAGAGAAGAGGGGAAGAGAGGGGAGGGGAGGGAAGGGAGAGAGGGAGGAAGAGAAAGAAAGCAGGAAGGAAGGAAGGGAGGGAGGGAGGAAGGGAGGAAGGAAACAAGGAAACAAAGAGGGAAAGAGGAGAAAAAAAGCTTCCACAGCAATTTGCTATGGTAAAGTACCATAAATTAAGTAGCTTAAGACAACAGAAATGTATTATCTCATAGTGCTGGAAACAGAATTGTAAAACCAAGATGTCAGTGGGCCATTCTCCCCCTGAATCCAGTAGGAGAGAATCTTTACTTGCATCTTTTTGCTTCCAGTACAGACTATCAATCCTTAGCCTTCTTTGAGCTGCAGCTCCATCATTCCAATCTCTGCCTCTGCTCTCAAAAGTCATTCTCCCTGCGTGCGACTCTCCTCACTAGTGGTTTCCTCTTCTTAGACAAACATCAGTCATACTGGAGTAGGGTCCACCTTAACAACCTCATTTAAACTCGATTATATCTGCAAAAACCATATTTCCTAATAAGATCACATTTACAGAAACCTTGGGCAAAAATCTCGATATATGTTTTTGGGGGACAAAATTCAACCCATAAGAGCAAAGGGTAAAATACTGAGGAGTACATTTACCAAAAGAAGTAACAAACTTCTACTCTGAAAACTATAAACATTGTTGAAAAAAATTAAAGAAATATATACCTCCAGTTTAAGATGTATTGATATTGTTAAGATGGCAATACTCAATACTCCCCAAGTTGATAAAAATCCCTTCTGCCTTTTTTTGAAATATTGACAAGTTGATCCTAAAAGTCAAACCGTAATCCAAGGAATTAGAACAGCAAAAACAATATCAGAAAATAAGAACAAAGTTGCTGGATTTACATCTATCAGAACCTACCTCAAATATGCAGTAGTCAAGACAATGGCATCTGAATAGACATATAGGCCTTAGGAATAGAATAAAGAGTCCAGAAATAAACTACTCATTGATGGTAAATTGACTAGCAAACAGGGTGCCAAGATAAGCCAATAGAAAAGAATAGTCTAGCCGGGCTCGGTGGCTCAACCTGTAATCCCGCGCCTTGGGAGGCTGAGGTGAGTGGATTGCCCGAGCCCACGGGTTCGAGACCCACCTGGGCAACTTGGCGAGACCTCATCTCTACAATAAATAAATAAAAAATTAGCTGGGTGTGGTAGCGCACGCCTGTAGTTCCAGCTACTTGAAAGGCTGAGGCGGAAGGATCGCCGGAGCCCAGCAGGTCGAGGCTGCGGTGGCCGGGAGCAGCCACTGCACTCCAGTCTGGGTGACAGAGTAAGACTCCAACTCAAAGAAATAAAGAATAGTCTTTTAAATAAATAGCACAGACAACTGGCTATCCACCTACAAAACAATGACATTGCTCTCCTTCCTCACACCATATAGAAAATTAACTCAAAATGTATTATAGACCTAAATACTGAAAGGAAAACATAAACATATTATTAAAAACTTAGAAGTAAATCTTTATGACCTTGAGTTAAGCAAAGCCTTCTTAAATATGACAACCCCCCCCGCCACACACACACACACACACACACACACACACACACACACACACTTTAAACTGGAAGAGAACGGCAAAAGAGAGTAAATAGGGAGGTATGACTATGAATAATGATTAGAGTGATACAACACTGCTGGCTTTGAAGATAGAGGATGGGAAACTCTATCCAGCATTATGGGTGAACTGAAAGCTAGAAACGAAATGAACAGCAAGATGGACAACTGAAGACACCATGCTTGCTTATCTCAGCAAACAAACTTATAGAGAGAAGCAGACCCAGGACTTTGAGAGTTAACTGGAAAACCCAAGCTGAAGTCTATCATACGGTCACCTGGGTATGCAGAGGACGGACAGTTCCCAGCCCTGGATACCCCCAGAAGTATCCCTGACATGAGATGGGGAAGGTGCCTTTGGAGGAAGAAGGGGTGAGTAAAAATGACAGCTTTCTTCCCTACACATCTCATGCAAGTCTCTGCACTCTCAGACAAGGGAGAGACAGCCCAGACCCTTCCCCACAACTCTCCCATACCTGCTGGGCACAGAAGGCTACACTAAATTGAGACAGAGACACTGGAATTAGCCACATGGACCCTGGGGAACCCCAGTCCCCGGGGAGGCCCAGCACCACGGCCACCGGCCCCCACAAAGAGGCTCAGTAGGAAACACCATGCAGGGGTAGTCCATGCTACATGGGTGCTCTCCCTTCCCTCCCTCTCCAGCACCAGCAGGGGGCAATGCAACCACTTTGGGAGGTTTCTCAGGTTCTGGTAGCCACTGCAGCCCAGGGTCAGGGCTGCAGACATGGCTTGCCCTTGGGAGGCCAGCGTTGCTGTGATAGCTCCTCCCATAGAGCAGGGCAAAAACTAAGAAGCAGGGCACCTCTACACAGTGTGGTGCTAGGGGTGGCCCTGTGCCTCTGCAGATTGACGGATAAATAACAACTCTCCACTGCTTCACTCCTATTCTTAAATGAAAGTGGCGGCCCTGCCCAAATGAGAAGCCACTCCATGTCCCCCACTCTACCAAAACACCTGAGTGAGAGTAGAGCCACAGGCCCCTCCTAGCTGCCTGCCTGTCTTGCTGATGAGACACACTGCCTGGGAAGAAGAATGGAACTTCAGCCAGGGCCCCTGCTGCCTTGCCAGAGGAAGGGAAAACCTCAGAACTAGGGAAAAGGACTTGCCCCTCTCCGCCAGACTGTACCAGTGAAGCAGTACCAGATGGATTTCTCCCAGTTCACTACCCTTCCTGCTATCATTGTCCCCTACCTATAAACAGACCATAGTGGAAGATTGACAAAAACACCACAACACAAACTGTCACCCCAACAGTAGCAACCTTATCCCATAAGAACATAAAATAAAATAAAAAGAGCCTGCCCTCACAGATGAGGAAGAACCAGTGAAAAAAACACTGCAGTCCTCTAAGTCTTAATGAGTTGAATGAATTGATACCCACAAAAGGGCTTACCAGATCCCAAGCAATGGAACCCATCTAGAACAGCCTGTCTCAGATGACAGACAACATTCAGACTATGGATGGCAAAGATATGCAATGAGATCCATGAGAAAGTGGACATACAAATCATCCACACCACAAAAACAGTGCAGGAAGTGAAAGCTGAGCTGACCATTCTAAGAAACTGAACTTCTGGAAATGAATGATTCTCTCCTGGAATTTCAACATGCAATAGCAAGCCTTAAAAGCAGAATTGCCCAGGCAAAGGAAATACTCTCAGAGCTTGAAGATGGAACTATTGAACTAACCAGGTTTGACAAAAACAAGAAAAAAAAAAAGGCACAGGAAGAATGAATCAAGCATATGAGAGGTTTTGGATTATGTAAAGAGATCAAATCTAGAGTTGACTGGCCTTCCTCAGAGAGAAGGGGAAACTAATAACACCCTGAAAAAAGAATTCCAAAATGTCATACAAGAAAATTTCCCCTATCTCACTAGACAGACAGCCAGGCAGAGACAAGAGATCCAGAGAACTCCTATGATATATTACACAGGAAGATCATCCTAAAACACATAATAACCTGTCTCACCAATGTAAGCATGAAAGAAAAATATCCTAAAAGCAACTAGAGAGTAGGGACAGACCACCTACCAAGGAAAACAGAACAGACTTGAAAAGGAATGAAACAAGAAAAAATGGAAACCCTAAGCAGATCAATAGCAATCCAAGAAATTGATTTAGTAACAAGAAATATACCTGCTAAAGAAAGAGATGACACCAATCCTATTGAAAGTATTCCAAGCAATTGACAAGGAAGAAATTCTCCCTTGCTCATTCTATGAAACCAATATCATCCTGCCACCCCAAAATGGCAAAGACTCAACAAGGAAAGAAAATTTCAGCCCAATTTTTCATGATAAACATAGATGCAAACATTCTAAACAAGATTCTAGCAAATCACATCCAACAACACATTTCAAGGATTATCCATCATGACTAAGTGGACTTCATTCCTGGGATGCAAGGCTGGTTCAAAATATTCTAATCAGTATATGTAATCCACCACATAAATTCATGTGAAAAACCAAGAATCACATGATTATCTCAGTAGGCATAGAAAAACATTCGATAAAATCTAACATCCCTTCTTGATAATAACCCTCAAACACCTAGGCATCAAAGGAACATTCCTCAAAATAATAAGATCCATTTATGACAAACCAGCAGCCAATATTATACTTAATGGGCAGAAGCTGAAAGCATTCTTCCTAAGGACTGGAACAAGACAAAACTATCCACTCTCACCCTTCCTAGTTAACAATGACCTAGATAGAGCTATCAGGCAGGAGAAAGAAATTAAGGGTATACAAATAAAAAAGAGGAAGTTAAATTATCCCTCTTTGCAGACAATATGATTCTCTACCTAACAAAACCCTACAGAGTCTGTTCAAAGCCTCCTTGCACTGATAAATGACTTTGGTAACATCTCAGGATATAAAATCAATGCACTAGCCAGGCATGGTAGTTCATGCCTGCAATACCGGCACTTTGGGACCCCGAGGTGAGAGGATTGCCTGAGCCCAGGGGACAACTTGGTGAGACCTCGTCTCTAAAATAAATTTAAAAATTAGCTGGATGTGGGGGTGTGTGCCTGTAGTTCCAGCTGCTTGGAAGGCTGAGGTGGAAGGATTGCCTGAGCCCAGCACTTCTAGTTTGCAGTGGCTGTGAGCATGCTACCACACTCCAGCCTGAGTGACAGTGAGACTCCAACTCAATAAATAAATAAAAATCAATGCACAAAAATCAGTTGCATTTCTATAAACCAACAACAGTAGGCTATCAACTAAGCAAAAAACACAATCCCTTTCACAACAACTACAAAAATAAAATAAAATAACTTGGCATTCATATAACCTAAGAAGTAAAAGACCTTAACAATGAGAACTATAAAACACTGCTCAAGAAATCAAGGATGATATAAACAAATAGAAAAACATCCCATGTTCATGGATTGGAAAAATAAATATTGTCAAGATGTCCATTCTGTCCAAGGCAATCTACAGATTCAATACAATCTCTATCAAATTACCAGAATCATAAAGACAAATTTTTAAAAAGAAAGATAAGTCAAATTACCAGCATCATTTTCACAGACCTAGAAAATGCAATGCAGAAATTCAAATGGAAGCTAAAGAGAGCCTGAACAGCTAAAACAATCCCCAGCAAAAAACAAACCAACTGGAGGCATCCCATGCATACTTCAAACTTTACTACAAGGCTACAGTAACCAAAAAAGCATGGCACTGGTACAAAAATAGACACAAAGACCAATGGAACAGGACAGATAACCTGGAAATAAAACCAGGAATCTTTAACCAACTCCTCTTCAATTATGTCAATGAAAACAAACATTTTTTATTTGTATACCCTTAATTTCTTTCTCCTGCCTGATTGCTCTGTCTAGGTCATTGTTAACTAGGAAGGGTGAGAGTGGATAGTCTTGTCTTGTTCCAGTCCTTAGGAAGAATGGGGAAAGGAAACCATATTTAGCAAATGGTGCAGGAAAAACTGACTAACCAAATGCAGACGAATAAAAATGTACCCCTACCCATCACCATACACAAAAGTCAATTCAAAATGGATCAAGGACTTAAATGTGAAACCACAGACTATAAGAATCTTAAAATAAAACCTAGGGAACACCTTCCTGGACACTGGAGTAGACAAGGAAATCATGGCCAAGTCCTCAAAAGCAAATGCAAAATCTAAAATTGATGGGTGGGATCTCATCAAACTAGAAGCTTTTGTACAGAAAAAGAAAGCATTAAGAGAGTAAAGAGGCAACCCACAGAATGGGGAAAATATTTGCAGCTATGCAAAGACCTAACATTCAAAATCTATAAGGAACTCAAATGAATTGACAGGGGGGAAAAAAACTAATAACCTCATTAAAAAGTGGGCAAAGAATATAAACAGACACTTCTCAAGGGAAGACATACAAGTAGCCAACAAAAATATGAAAAAATTCTCAGCTTCACTAATCATCAGAGAAACAAAAAACAAAACTACAATGAGAAACACTGGTCAGGATGGCTTTCATTAAAAAGTGAAAACAACAGATGTTGGTGAGGCTGTGAAGAAAAGGGAACACTTCTACACTGTTGGTGGCAATGCAAGCTAGTTCAACCTTTGTGGAAAGCAGTGTGGCATTTTCTCAAAGAAGTAAAAATTGAGTTACTATATGACGCAGCAATCCCACTTTTGGGAATATACCCACAGAAACATAAATCACTCTACCAAAAGGCACCTGTACAAATAGATATGTTCATTGCAGCATTATTCACAAGAGCAAAATCATGGAACTAATCCAGATGCCTATCAAAAGTCCACTGGATAAAATGTGGCATTTATACACAATGGAATACTATACAGCCATAAGGATCAACATCATGTCCTTTGTAGCAACATGGTTGTAGCTAGGGACCATCTAAGTGAACTATCACAGAAATTTAAGAACTGAATGCTACATGTTCTCACTCATAGGTGGGCCTTAAGTACTAGGCATGTGAGCATAAAAGCAGGAACAATAGACGCTGGGTACTGCTAAAGGAGGGGGAGGGGGATAAGGGACACACAACCACCCATAGAGGAATGTTCACTACTAGGGGGAGAGAGGGTTCCCTAGAAGCCCAAACCTCACCTTCTTGTGTTTTTCTTATCTAGCAAATCTTTGCATGTGCCCCACAACTCTAAAATAAATAAATAAAAATAAAATATTTAAAAGGAATGAAAAAAGGAAAAATAGATAATTTGTACATAATCAAAACTAAATGTTGTGCTTCAAAAGAGATTTCCAAGAAAGTAGAAAGACAATCCATAATATAAGAAAACATATTTTCAAATCATACATCTGATAAGAAACCAGTATCTAGAATATACAAATGATCCTTACAACTCAACAATATAAAGAAAAATAACCCAATTAAAAATGGGTAAAGGATCTAAATAGATAATTCTCTACAGATACAAAAATGACCAATAAACACACAAGAAGATGCTCAACATCATTAGCCATCAGGCAGTTTCGGTAAAACGACACTACCAAAACAACAATCACCAAATTACAAAGACATACTATTTCACACCCACTAAGATGGGTAAAATCTTAAAGGTAGATACTAAGTGTTGGAGAGGATATGAAGACAGTGACACCCTCATTTACTCCTGGTGAGAATATGAAATGATGCAGTTGCTTTGACAAATAGGCTGGCAGTTTCCAAAAATGTTAAACATAGAGTTGCCATATAACCCAGCAGGCATATAGTTGTATAAGTACAGGCATACCTCTGAGATCTTGTACGTTTGGTTCCACACCACTGTAATAGACTATCATGATATGGTTTCCCAGTATATATAAAAGTTACATTTTATACTATACTATAGACTGTTAATTGTGTAATAGCATTTTGTCTAAAAGCCCAAGGTACATACATTAATTAAAAATACTTTATTACTAAAAATGCTAATGATTATCTCAGCCCTCCGCACGTTGTAATCTTTTCACTGGTGGAGGATCTTGCTTTGGCGTTAATGACTGCTGACTGAAACAGGTGGTGGCTGCTGAAGGTTGAAGTGGCTGTGGTCATTTATTTTTAAAAGACCACAATAAGGCTTGCTGTATCAATTGACTTTTTTTTTTTTAAATAAAAGACTTACCTAAGCATGAGATGTTGTGTGATAGCATTTTACCCATAGTAGAACTTCTTTCAAAATTGGAATCAATCCTCTTAAATGCTTCCATTGCTTTATTAGCTAAGTTTATGTAAGATTCTAAATCCTTTGTTGTCATTTCAAAAATATTCACAGGATCTTCACCAGGAGTTGTTTCTGTCTCAAGAAGCCACTTTATTTTATTCACTCATAAGAAGCAACTCCTCATCCATTAAAGTTCTACCGTGAGATTACAGTAATTCAGTAAAATCTTCAGATAATCATTACATTTTTAGCAATAACGAACTTAACAGACTATAGTAAAGTGTAAATATAACTTTTATATACACTTCTAACTCTAATTCTCTTGCTACTTAAACCACATTTGAAGTTACTTCATCTACTGAAGTCTTAAACCTCTCAATGTTATCCATGAGGGTTGAAACCAATTTCTTCCAAACTCCTATTAATGTTGATATTTTGACCTCTCATGAATTATGAATGATTTTAACAGCATTTAAAATAGTAAATTCTTTCCAGAATGTTTTCTACTTACTTTATCCAGAGCCACCAGAGAAATCATTATCTATGTCAGCTATAGCCTTATGAACTGTATTTTTTAAATAATAACATTTGAAAATCAAAATTACTCCTTGATTCATGGGTTGAAGATGAATGTTGTGTTAGCTGGCATAAAAGCAATATTAATCTTGCACATTTCCACTGGAGCACATGGATCACCAGGCAAATTGTCAAAGAACAGTAATGTTTTAAAAGGAATCATTTTCCTGAGCAGTAGGTCTTAACTATAGGCTTAAAATATTTAGTCGATTATGTTGTAAACAGTTGTGCTGTCATCCAAGCTTTGTTGTTCCATTTGTAGACCACAGACAGAATATCTTCCCCATCTTCTTCCAACATAAAGCTGTTTCATCTACACTGAAAATCTGTTATGTAGTATAGCTGAGACAGGAGATAGCTAGAAAAAGTTTAGGCAGACGGACAGGTGGGTCCTCTGGTAACAATGTAGTGAACTCCTGGGGGGCCTCTCAGGCTCAGCGTTGGTAAATAAGCTCCCTGCAAGCCTCTTAAGCTAGAGCTAAAATCCTCACTGCTGGGATTGAAAAACAACCAATCAGAACAGTAACTGCTCACAGCTAGTGCTAGCCAATCGGCTTGGACTTGGGGCTATATAAGCACCAAGTTTTCGTCCCTAGATGGGCAACCCCTTCTGGCCCCCTCCCACTGTGGGAGCTTTTCTGTCCTCAATAAATCCTGCTTTCTCACTTTCCGGCTGTCTATGTCCCTGATTCTTCCTGGGCATGAGACAAGAACTTGGCCCTGAAGAGCTGCAGAAGATCATCAGAGTCGTAAAGTGTGCACCCCAGAGGCTGGCTTGCCAGCTGTGGAAGCCAGCTGAACCAGGAGAGCTGCCGGAAGAAGGTGAGACTCCGAAGCTGAGACACTCAGGGGGCTAGGCTTGCCAGCCCACTGAACCAGCAACACTCTCAGGGCTTGGCTTGCCAGCCCATTAGAGCCAACACCCTGGGGGCTAGGCTTGCCAGTCCCCCCATCCCGGCCCCAATTGCAACACTCAGAGCTTGGCTTGCCAGCCCACTAGAGCTGACACCTCCGGGGCTAGGCTTACCAGCCCCTCCATGACCCTCTCTGGGGCTTGGCTGGGTGACCCATTGAGCCGACATTCTTGAAGCCCAGGCTGGCTTGAAAAATCCGCATCATAGCCACCTTCATCAATTGTCTTAGCTAGATCTTCTGGATAACTTGCTGCAGCTTTTATAGCAACATTTACTGCTTCATCTTGTATTTTTATGTCATAGAGATGGGTTCTTTCCTTAAACCTCATGAATCAACCTATGCTGGCTTCAAATTTTTGAACCTATGCTAGCTTCTTCACCTCTCCCTGACTTCATGAAGTCAAAGAGTTAGGGCTTTGCTCTGGATTAGACTTTAATTTAAGGAAATGTTGTAGATGGTTTGCTCTTCTATTCAGACCACTAAAACGTTTTCATATCAGTAACAAGGCTGTTTCACTTGCTTACCACTTGTGTGTTCCCTGGAGTAGCACTTTTAATATCCTTCAAGAACTTTTTTTTTTTTTGCATTCATAATTTGGTTAACTTTTGGGTGCAGGAGGTCAAGCTTTCAGCTAATCTTAGCTTGCTCACAAAATCTTAATCCTTCCTAGCTTTTTATTTAAAGTGAGAGATATGTGGACCCTTCATTCACTTAAATACTCAGAGGTCATTGTAGGGTTGTTAATTGGCCTAATTTAAATATTATTGTGTCTTAGGGAATAGGGAGTTGAAGGAAAGGGAGAGAAACTGGGAAACGGCTGATTGATGCAGCAGCCAAAACAGACACATTTATTGATTAAGCTTGCCATCTTATATGAGCATGAGTCATGGTGCCCCAAAACAAATTACAATGGTAACATCAAAGATAATTGATTAGAGATCACCACAACAGATACTATAATAATGAAAGAGTCTGAAATATTGTGAGAATTATCAAAATGTGACACGTTGACACAAAGTGAACACACGTTCTTGAGAAAATAACATTTATAGACTTGCTCAGCAGAGTTGCCACAAGCATTTAATTTGTAAGAAACACAATTATCTGTGAAGCTCAATAAAGTTCAGTAAAATGAGGTTTGCCTATATTTGTACATGAATATTCATAGTAGCATTATTAATTAAAGTCCAAAACTGGACACAACCCAAGTGTCCATGAACTGATAAATGGGTAAATAAAATGTGACCTATTCATACAGAAGAAGAGTATTCAAGCATAAAAGGGAAGTGGGGCAGGGGAGGGGATCTAGGTGAGAATACTTGCTAAAATAATTGTCTCAACTTTGCTCTTAAAAATAAGTGTCAGATTTTGACTTCTGCAAAGGATGTACAAAACTTAAAATAGCTCCTATTCTCTAAAAGAAATTTTAAAAAACTGATTTATGTAACATTTCAAACTCAGTTAACTCTTCATAGAGTCTAGGTTCCAGTGCAATCAACTAATCTGAAAATAAAGCAGGTGCTGCCAATGAGAGCCTGCAACATGGGCACTCGCCACTAAAGACTGACATAGAATGCATACAAAATGGTAAGAATAATTTTGTATGAATTTTGTAATACATTGCTAAAGGTCAAGTGTGAACTAGTTGATAGTAGTGAACATCTGGGAACCACAGACATAAGAGGAATTCACTTCTACCCTCAGGCTCTTCTCCATAGACCTTACTAGGTGCTCACCAGAAAAACTGGAACAAGGTGAAGGACAAAGAGAAGACTTCCTTTGTAGTAGGGGCCTTGGGGAGAGATTCAGCATCTGCTATACGAAAAACCCAAATGCCCAACTCCAAATCCTTCTCCCCGTTTCACATATGGAACAAAGTCCTCAGGCCACTGAGAGAAGGGCAGAAAACTTTCATCACTTTCAGGGCACAAATTTAAAAATTCAATAGAGCTAGAAAAGAGGGAAAAATTATGTTAACCCCTGTGGAAAAGACAATTAGTGATCCCCTAAGACTAGGGGAGGGGAAGGATCACTGAGAAGGCCCCATCCCAAGAATTTGGGTCATATACTTATCCAAGAGACTGAAACAGAAAAAAAGGGAACTGACCACTACCCACACCAAATCACCAGGCTAGCAAGCATAAAGTAATAAGTAGAATCATCAAGATGCCAGAAAGACACCTTCTCTGAAGATCAAGTACAAAGGAAAAACCCGAAGTTGAGAATGGCGCAAATACTGAAAAACCCTCTGGCAAAGCAGACTATATTCCAAATACAAAATAATGATACAAGAAATTCAACAGCAATAATCAAACCTAAGTGATTGATTTAATGACCTTCTCCTATCCCCATTTCCAAGCACAGACAAATTTACTTCAGTTTCTCCTACACTAGATTCTGGCTTTCAGACAAAAATTTAGGGACAGGAAAAAAAGTAAGAGAAAAATAACATGATATAAAGAGACAAAGCAATCAACAAAACCAGGCTCAGATGTGACCCAGATGTTTAGAACTATATGCCAGAGAATTTAAAATAACTATAAATAACATGCTAAAAGCTTTAGAGGAAAAACTAGACAGTGTCAGATAATCAGATCAAGAATTTCATAGAAAATTAAAAAATATTAGAAACAATCCAATGATAATGCTAGAAATGTGAAGCATAATAAGAAAGATGAAGAGTACCTTCAATGTGCTCATTAGTAGATGTGACATAGCCAAGGAAAAAAATCAGTAAACTAAGAGATAGTTCAACAAAAATTTCCCAGAGTGAAATAGAAAGAAAAACAAATGAGTAAGTAAAATAACAATAGAGCATCCAAAAGTTGTGGAAGAACAACAGGTAGTCTAATAAATGTGTAATCAGAATCCCGCCATAAGGATGATAGGGCAAGATAAATATTTAAAGAGATAATATCTGAGAAGTTTCCAAATTTAATTAGAGACAGCAAGCCACAGGTGCAAGTAAGTAAAAGAATGCCAAATAGGATAAATACCAAAAAATAGGTGTCACTTCACTGAGTTAACAACAATAAGAAACACACTATGTGTATCTGATAAAGGACTGATATCCCAGTCATGAAAGAACTCCACAAATAAAAGTTTAAAAAGACAATCCAAATTTTAAAATGAGCAGAAGACTTGAATAGGGACCTCACAAAAGAAGATATATGAATGACAAATAGCATGAGAAAAAGTGCTCTACATCATTATTCAGGGAAATGCAAATTAAACCCATGACGAGATACCAGAATGATTAATGCTAAGAAGATTGCTGATGTGGAGAAATTTGTTTTTTCATACATTGCTTGTGAGAGTGTAAAATAATACAAATATTTTGGAAAGCTATTTCTTACTCGCATATAAGGTTAAATGTAGATCTACTGTATGAGCAAGTACTTCCCTTTCTAATTATATTACCAAAAGAAAGAGATATGTCTGTCCTACAAAAAGACTTGTTCAAAAATGCTCATGACAGTCTAATTTATGAGACGCCCAAAATGGAAACAACCCAAATGCCCATCAGCATTAAAATGGAAATGCTGTAACATATTACTCAACAATAGAAGAAAAAAAACCCTACTAATTACTAATATACCACCACATGAATTAAACACAAAAGCATTATTAAGGGCTAAAGAAGCTGAGATAAAATAGTAATACCATATGATTCTGTTTATATGGATTTTAAGAACAGGCAAAATTAGTAGATGGTGATAAGAATCAGAAAAGGGCACAGGGTTATTTACTAGAAAGGGACACCAGGAAACTTTTGAGGTGATTGAGATAGTCTCAGTCATGATCAGGGTGATGTTTACACAGGTCAAAACTTATCAAGTTATCCACTAAATTTATGAATTTCATTCTACATAAATTAAATCTCAACTATATACTCAGCATTAAAAAATCAAAATAAAAAACTCATAAAAGCCCCATTGTAATAGTTGTTAACATCTTTATTAAGATATAACTGATAATTTAAAATTGTATATATTTAAGGTATTTTAAAAAAGTAAACCATGATGTAAAATGACTATGTTAATAAACACAAAAATCAACTTAAAAGAGATTTTCTATTGAAAGCTAAAGTCAAAACTTGTAATTATTCTGTCAATAGCTGGTGAAACACTAGGTACCATCCTCCACTCTGACCTTATGTCAGTACCATCATTTTCAACTGCTGTTTTTCATCTGCCATTTGATACAGTGGCCATTCATATTCCCAGGTACCCCATCCATCAATTCAACTAAAATATCAAAACTTTTCACATTTTAAATGTGAAAAGCAATGCAGCAATAAAAAAATAATATAAAAAAAGCCAACACAGTATAACACCTATTTATATAGCATTTACATTATATTAGGCATTACAAGTAATCCAGAGAAGATTTAAAATATATGAGGCTGTGTATGGGTCACATGCAAATAATGATACCATTTTATACAAGGGAATTGAGCATCCTCATATTTTGATATCTGTTAGAGGGTGAAATCCTGGAACTAATCCCCTGTAAATATGAAGGGGACATTTGAGTCTGTCTATTGTTTACTAATTAACATTTTATTTATCAAGTCAGTCATTCAACAAATATTTATTTGGCATCTATCAAGTACCAGGCACTAGGCTAGGAATAAAGATACCTCCGAGAATAAGCCAGACAGTTATTGTCTTGTGAAGCTTAAATTTAAGTGGGATAGACAATTAAAACTTTATATAATTGTTTTATTGCAATTGTGTACGTACAACAAAGGTTATATACACGTATGGAGACCACAATTTGCCAACCAAACTTTAAAATGTCTAAGAGTGAAAAAAAGTGCCATTGATATTTATGACTTCACAACAGGAGCAAACAGGAGTGTTGGAGAAAAACTGGAATGTACAGGCACACAAGATGTAAGAGACCAAGCAGGCCTATAATGGACCGGATCTCATTCAAAGAGTCACCAAAAAAGGTCTTGAGAAAATGGCATCTGAGATCGGGGCTGCAGAAAGTGTATCCCTTTCATCTACTGAGAAAATAAAGGGTGGAAGAAGTCCAGGTAAAGAGAATGGGGTGTGAAATGGCTCTGAGTCAAGAAGTAGTGTGGCAAGTTTGAGGAACTGAATCAAGGTCTGTGCAGCTGAAGTAAGTTTGATACAGTAGGAGGAACAGGTCACAAGCAATGAAGAACTTGAAGGATTTTAAACATCAGAGTGACATGAGCACTTTGCATTTGTATAAGAATAATCTAGCTGCATTGTGGATAATAGATAATAAGAAGGCAACACACACACACACACACACACACACACACACACCCCAGAGGTGCCAAAAAATGCATATTCATTTGAAGCGAAGTTATCTATGTATTACTTATCAAAGTTGAATTAAATTACAGTAGCAATGGGTAATATGACGTTCACTCAACTGTACTTCCGCCATTTTCTTTGCCTGTCCTGCCTGTCTCATGGTGACTCCAGCATTCATTGGATTAATGCCATCTTTTGAGTGATGTCATACTTAAAAGGTATACACATATTTTAAGTGTATACATTTTATGCACGTTTCATGTATATCACATACACATTTAAAATATATGTATACGTTTTAAGTATGTATACATTTTTGGCTAAATATATGTATATATGAAAGGGGTGAAATAAAAAATGGCAGAAGCCATCAAAATTGACAAGTTCAAATACTTTTGAGCAGTGGAAGAAGCATCTCAATAGGTGTCTTGCATCAAACAGAGAGAACTTTGAAAGTGACTAAAGTTTAAATATGTAAGAATAAATACACAATTTTTTATAAACAAATTCTGGGGTTTTGGGGGGTCCCCCTCGTATATAGCTTGATTGTCCTGGCAACACAAATTGGTTTTCCTAGGCCAGATAAAACTGGCTTGCAGAGAGGGAAAAGAAAGGTATTCTCTCTCGAGACTTAACTAGAGGGGGCAGTTGTGGGCAACAGAAACCCTAGAAATGTTTGGGAAATCAGGACATGGTTTCCTAATGAAGTTCAAGGAGGTAAAAGCATCATGGAAAAGTTCTCAACAAAAACAACAAAAAAAGTATGCCTAAAATGTAAAACTCAACCAAACCATTGCCAACTGTGGCTAGCAGTTGGCTCCCACATGGTCCCACATCTCAACGTCCTGGCAGTAGCAGAGATGGCTGGAAGTTATCTTGCATTGGCAGTGAGTTGGCAACAGTCTTGGTGCCCATCAGTTAGGAAGCGGTAGGTAAAATGTGACAAATGCACACCATGGTGTCATGCTATAATCACAAGAAACAGATTGCTTAAAAGAAGATAAAGATGGATCTTTAATAATAAGAACGTGGAGAAATTAGGAAACAGAATGAGACTTACGGCTTTATTATAGACTACTCAACCACTCCTTCCATAGTAATCAAATCTATGCAAACGCTGAATGCTTGCTTTTTCAGCTAGTCATTCAGAAGATATTTAAGTCCCCATTAGGTACCAGCCCACAGGCTATGTGTAGCCCATTTGATGTTGAATAACACATATTTTCTACTCTCAAGAAGCTTAAAATCTAATACGAGAGACAGAAAAGTAAATAGGCCATCACAGTGCAATTGAGTAATTATTAGCATCTTTTCGTTCTCTTTCTTACCCTTTTCGTCTTCTTTACAGGTGATATATCAGCTTAGTAACTGATACAAAAAAAGACACAGTAAAAACCCAAATGACTATAATGGCCTCCAAGTATGTCGACCAAATAAGCAATGTCTCATACATTATCTCTCAGACAGCCGAAACTCATTAGTTTTCTTGGGCAGTCCTATGAAATACACCCTCCACCCAAACATGAACAGTAGGTCCTGACCTTAGTCAGAAAACTGACAACCAAATGTCCTGTGTGTTATCCATCTGTGGTATTCACTATGACAACAAGAACCACTTCAAAAAACAATATGTGGCATTTGATAAAATAGAAGGTGCTGGAGGGAAGAGACCATCAGTTCAGTAAAATTAGATCCAGCTGTGAGGCACTCAGGCCAGGGCTATCTGTAAATCGCTTTTTTTCCCCTGCCCTGAACATTATAGCAATCTACTTCAGATCACAAGAACACGGCCAAAAGCCATATGTTTGGCATCATGTGGACAGCATCTGGTATTTTTTAAGATACAACTAAAAACGTTGAAAACACAGTAAAACAACTGTCATTCACCTAATGCTTGTGCTTATATCGTAGCTCATGGATGGTTTTATGACAAATAAACAGTTGTATGAAGTCGCAGTTTATTCACCTCCTTTATACATTTATTTCCATGGTGAATTATACTTATGTCTTTTCTTTTGGCTTGGTCTGAGGGTCCTATTGTGTATGTGTGTGCTACTGTACATGGTGAAACATTGCTGTGTAAGCAGAATGAAACTATCTTTTAAGGTGGATTCAGCCAAGCAGTCTGCAAGGTCATAAATATTATTTACACTCAATTCTGTTTACCAAAAGTCAGTTGGGGTCTGGCTAATATGTTTCACAATGTCTAGAATTCAGGCTTACATTGGAGTAGTAAGCGAGAAACATATGCAGTTGGCACTTAGGAAAGTGGACATGGGCAGTTTTGCTGGCCCTTCAGAATTATAAACAAACTATCATTCTAAACCAAGTCTGCCCTCTGATTTGGAAACTAATCTAGGCATTTTGACAAGTGTACCTGTTGATAATTGGTAGCTCCAAAGCAGTTTATATAAGCCCAGGAATTCTAACTCTGAGGTATTGATTTAGGAAGACACTTAACTCCTTGCTGGAACGAATTAATTATGTTGACTAATTTATGTGTTGTTTGCATCTGTCCACACAATAGTGCTACTAATCTTAAAATTCTACAATAGGAATCACATAGGCTTTCTCTCTTTCAGATACTGATTCAGAAAATGGTAAGTATACTAATTTCATTTTGAAAAGCATATCAGTTTATAGTGATGGCAAAAATGTTATGTCAGTCTTTTTATTTTAATTAGATAATTAAAACACCAAATTTACATTTATTTAATTATTTCAATTTTTTTTTTTCTTTTTTACTTCAGAGTTTATATTTTCACTGTGGTTTATTTTGGAGAGTAGCTAGCAGGTGGCCTGGTTTGCAGACATATATACCTCATATACAAAAAGACTATGATAGAATTGAATAAGAGCTAACAACAATAGCAAATAAGGCTAGGATTAGTTAGGACAAGTTCTCAGTAAAAAAGGATAAGGGCTTGGAATTTACTTATAGGAAGAAAAATTAGAAAATCATGCTATTTAATTTATAATCAAAATTAAGGATTTATACTCTAAGTGTATTCTCTCACTAAACAATTAACTTCATTTATCTTTAAATAAATCACAGTCCTTTAAAAATAAGTAATTTATTGGTAGTGAGTTATTAGTAATTGTTTTTAAATTAGTGATCATATTTAATGGTATTACTACATGGACTAAATTTCAAAAGAAATCTGCTTCATTCAAGGGCACAATGTCATACCATATTTAATTATGTTGCTTTCCACCTCGGCACCCCATGCTACTTTATTTATTCCAACTATAGTGCTTATTAAGATGAACTATAATTTTTATAACTAGACTATGAGTTCTAATATCAAGGCCATGTCTCATTTATCTTTGTGTCCCTAGTGCCTACCTGGAAGCAGCTAACTGGTGGGTGTTGAATGAAAGAATAAATTATTTGAAAATGAAAGAAAAATCTTGTCAATTTGGAGACTGCTTCCCCACTGTACAATTATTTCATCTTCTTAAAGACATAAATACTAATCTGTGCCAATCTGTGGAACATAAACCCATTAAAATAGCAGAAGACATAGTGTATAGGAATATGCTAATAATAATAAATCCAAAGAGCAGAAGTTGACTAACGGAACCAATGATCATTTTGTTCTGAGCAAGGTGCCTCATATAGTCAAAATAGTACTGGACATGTTTAACAGAGCCCTTTACTCTCTGAGTTATAGATTCAGCTACTGCTAGTTTGGGGAGAGGATTGGATATTGCAGTAGACTGATATTACCCTCACAAAGATTTTCTTGCTGCACTGATACATATGGGAAGTTTGTTTTATAACTGGAAATGAGCAAATAGTCTGACTAAGGCAGATGTTACAAGTGGGAAAAAAGGCAGCCTTTGTTTCCTACCTGACCATGTGGACCAGATGTGAGTTGTTACTCTTAAATGGTAGAAGGTCAAACAAAAATTAATTGGACTTAATGTAGATCATGTGCATATTTTAAAAATCAAGGCTGGGTGCAGTGGCTCACTCCTGTAGTCCCAGCACTTTGGGAGGCTGAGGCGAGAGGATTGCCCAACCTAGGAGTTCGAGGCCAGCCTGAGCAACATGGCAATACCTCATCTCTATTAAAAAAAATCAAATAATTAGCCAGGTGTGGTGGCGTGCACCTGTAGCCTCAGCTACTTGGAAGGCTGAGGAGGAAAAATCACCTGAGCCCTGGAGGTTGAGGCTGTGGTAGCCGTGATCATGCCACTGCACTCCAGGCAGGGTGAGACTCCAATTCAAAATAAAATAAAATAAAATTGTGCAGAGTGGTCTAAAATTATATATAACCCCTTCTAATTCTGAAACTCCCAGGGACAATCACTTTTACCTTTAATAAAATTCCGTATTTCAAAAGAATACATTAATGCTGCTAACTCTTGACTTATGAATTTTAGGCATTATCAATTGAATTTGGGTTTTTCAAAGTTTGACTTACTTACAGAATTCTAATCTCTTATCCTCCTTCCCAATATGAATAACAATATTTTAGTTCTTTAATAAATTTTAAGTAATATATTTCCTCATTTATTTCTTGTTGCATCAACCAAAGAAATGGCATCTCTCAAATCTCAACGTTTTCTATCTACTTTACCTATAAAATGATTCTAAAAGTTGAAATTCAATAGTTTTATGTCATTATGACTATGTGAATATTACTCATTACAGAGTCAGTAATGTAGTATGTTTTATATTTCCTTTCTTGTGCACCATCTGTTTTTCTTGGTACTTCCAAATGCCTTTATTTTTTCTTACACTATTTGTCTCTACTACACCCTATAGTTTTTCCAACTTCTTTATTCAATATATTATTTAACTCCCTCTCCATATATTTCCAATCCCAGTGTTACTTGTAAAATATAGTTGGAAAAAAAGTCCACAAATTCTGGCCTAAATAATAAAATGTCTAAACAGGACGATACATTTTGAAAATTTGTATTAAAAAATACTTGAAAAAATACACTAAAATTATAATGTGATTACCTATAAATTATAAATTACCTGTGATTTATATTATGAGTGATTTTTTTTTATTTGTGAAAAACAGTATTTTTTAAAATTATGTACTTTGGAGTCATGCCTTCTGGGTTCAAACCCCAACTCCACTTTTCACTTACTGTCTCTGTGTCTCAGCTTCCTTACCTGTGGGCTGGAGGTATGAATAACATCTCATAAGACTGCTGTGAAGTTGATTTAAACAATGAATTCATATAAAACACTTAGAATGTGGCTGACATATCAAATGCCATTTTGATTTTCTAGATGATACGGAATAAACATGTGGTATACTTATAATCAGAAACAAAACCTTTAAAGCCTATAGAAATTCACTTTGTGAAAATAAATTATACTAGTTGTGAAAAATCTAGAATAAATAATAATGAAGATAACACTACTAATAATTTGTAAAATCTTACCCAAATTAATCCTGTAGACAAGTAAGATTCTGGAGTAGGACAGAGCATGCCAGAGACACTAATATTGCACTAGTATCTCGAGTGTGGGGCCAGGAAAGGAGGAGGAAACCGGAAACCAGGGAGTAGGTGAAATGGCTGCTGGGGGACTAAGGGAGGATAGGCTAGAGATACCAAATTTAAAACCTGGCCAACTACCCAAGCACATCACCAGTACAAAGAGCAAATCAAAGGAAGAGATGCTGGAGCAAAATCAACAGAATAGAGCTTGAGAAGCAGAGTCAAGAGAAGATACTAGAAGCAAAGGTGTGAGAAGGGCAGAAATGGATGCAGTTTCTGCACCAGCAATAAATTCCCTGACAACTCTTACTGAACTCATGCCACACCAGGAGTCTGTGGATATGGTGCCTTGAATGGTGTCCATCAGAACTGGGCACTAGAAAGCCAGCAGAAAAACTAAAGTCGGGGACACATCTCATTACCAAGGGTACCTGCATAATAAACATTGTATACCTAACCCTGAACTGTATCCCACATATTAGCAACAACAAAAACAACTAAAGTCGGCCCTTGAAATATTTTTGCTTAAATCATTTCAATTTTGCAATAATTTGTGAAAAATAAAATGTGAAACACTGAAAAGCCTCTTATCTGGGGTTCAACAGGATGGCTAGTTAACAGATAATAGACACTTGTATTCTAGAGCAAGAATACAAGCGAAGACCATCATACTAGATTCTATATATTTAAAACTTATAAATTAAGGCAATTAACTTTTAACTAATTAACTTTTAAATTAACTTTTAAATCTATTCTATCCTTCTACTTTCACAAATATAATTTTAGAAAGACAAAATGTGTAAAGCAATGCTTTTTTTATGACTGAAAGTCAGTCAAATACCAGAGACAACTCAATTTAAAAGTATTATACTTGAGTAAGTGATCTGCTTATGGACTGAGTAATAAAAATCTGTACAATTCATAAATTATTATTATTATTTTTTTTGAGTTGGAGTCTCACTCTGTTGCCCAGACTGGAGTGCAGTGGCCACTCCCGGCCACCGCAGCCTCGACCTGCTGGGCTCTGGTGATCCTTCCGCCTCAGCCTTCCAAGTAGCTGGAACTACAGGCGCGCGCTACCACGCCCGGCTAATTTTTTTGATTATTGTAGAGATGAGGTCTCGCCAAGTTGCCCAGGCAGGTCTCGAACCCACGGGCTCAGGCAATCCACTCACCTCAGCCTCCCAAGGCGCGGGATTACAGGCTGAGCCACTGAGCC
>CAUYQG010087029.1:0-19686 GCA_963574415.1 Tarsius wallacei
GCGGGTTCGAGACCTGCCTGGGCAACTTGGGGAGACCTCATCTCTACCATAAATCAAAAAAATCAGCCGGGCGTGGTAGCGCGTGCCTGTAATTCCGGCTACTCGGAAGGCTGAGGCAGAAGGATCGCCGGAGCCCAGCAGGTCGAGGCTGCGGTGGCCGGGAGCGGCCACTGCACTCCAGTCTGGGCAACTGAGTGAGACTCCAACTCAAAAAAAAAAAAGTGCTTAAGAAAGCCCTAAGCCAAAGAAAATTAGGACCTACCTGTGCAATTTCAGACAGCAGCCAGAAGTTGGAGAGGATTTTTGTGTGGCCCTGGGGAATGCCAAGCCTCTCCAAAGGCCCTCTCATCTCAGAATCCATTTTTCAGTCTAAATGGTTTTCTGCCAGGTGCTTTCTTGCACAGTGTTAGGGGTCAACCCACACGTTCATTGACATCACTGAGGTTTGGGACAGATTGCAGAGCTATTCCCGGGGCCCATGAACAGTGACCACGAAATCTCTTCTGCCATGGTTTCCATAGAAGCCTTGGTTTTTGTATCAGTCCATTTTGCATTGCTATAAAGAAATACCTGAGGCTGGGTAATTTGTAAAGGAAAGAGGTTTATTTTGGCTCACCGTTCTGAACGGCGCTGGCATCTCCTGGGTTTCTGGAGAGGCTGCAGGAAGCTCACAATCACAGAGGAAGGTAGAGAGGGAGCAGGCTTGTCACATGGTGAGATCGGAAGCAAGAGAGGAGGAGGTCAAGGTGCCAAGCTCTTTTAAGCAGTCAGTTCTCACATGAACTAAAAGAGCAAGAACTCACTCATTACCACAAGAAGGGCACCAAGACACTCATGAAGGATCCACCCCCATGACCCAATCACCTTCCACTGGGCCCCATCTCCAACACTGGGGATCACATTTCAACATAAGACTTGGAGGGGACAGCTATCCAAACTATATCAACTTTGAAATTCCCTTCTTATGACCAACAGCTTCAGGTTCTGTGGGCAGTCATGGAATGGTGTCTTGATCACCTTCTATTTGTGTTTGGTGGCTCTGATCACATAAATGTACTAATACACCATAGAAATGGGACCGTTTTCACATATAGAAAAATTATAGAAGGGGGAAAGGCAGCTCCATGGTGTTGCCAGTGAGGATATACCTGTTTTGACCAGCTCGAGTGGTGCCTTTATTTTAAAGATCATATTTGATGGCCAGGTGTGGTGGCTCATCCCTGTAATCTTAGCACTTTGGGAGGTTAAGGTGGGAGGATTACTTGAGCCTAGGAGTTTGAGACCAGCCTGGGCAACATAGTGAGACCTCATCTCTACAAAAAAATGTAAAATGTAGCTGGGCATGGTGGCACGGGCCTGTAGTCCCAGCCACTTGGGAGGCTGAGGCAGAAGGATTGTCTGAGCCCAGGAGATCGAAGCTGCAGTGAGCCATGATCGTGCCACTGCACTCTGGCCTGGGTGACAGAGTGAGACTCCAACTCAAAAAAATTAAAATAAAAGGTTGTATTTGATGCAGAATGCAAATATGTAAGTTGGTTTGCATGCTATGCTGAATAAGCCCAGCAATGAGTTTTAATCATCCTTGTGACATTTCTTAAAGGGAGTGGTTGCTATGTGTGACTGGTAACCACTTTTTCAAAAGTTAAACATCTGAGCTATTTAAATTCCTCCACAAAGTATGAAAAGCAAATTAAGTAATCATGGCACAATCACTCAAATCAGAGGAATGAGGAGTGTGGTAGTTTTGTTGTTGGCTTTTTTTTTTCCAACTGGTGTGGGTAGGATACATCAAATTTGATTGTCAAAATTCAGTCCAAATCTCCAGGCATAAAAATTTTTTAGGAAATATATGATACCCCATACAGATGATTGCCTAGGATGATTATCCTTGTGGTACGATCAAATCAACATGTATTTGATGGCCGCCGGCTGTTTGCTGGACAGCACAGCGTGAGTGTGTAAGTCCAGGATGAGGGCAGAGTATTGCAAGCCTGTGTTGTGGGTATAGCCATGAAGCAGCAAAACTGTTTTTCTCAACTTTCTGTTGATGAAGCCTGGTTGTTGGACACCTGCTGAGGAGTCACACCAAAGGGTGTGATAGCCAACACGTTTCATTCATGAGACCTAATTTAAATGAATGTAGCTACGAAACAATAAGTCATATTCTATGCCAGCTCTCTCTGCTCAGAAGAGATATTGTTAGTTTATTTCCCATGAAGGGTAAGTTTTGATTCCACCCTGAATGTACCTTTGTTTATAGAGCTGTTTCCTGTTTTCTCTTATCAAAATATTTCAGCTGTAGCTTACCACATTGAGTGGGTATAAGAGGTCCTGTCCCAACTAAGTTAGACGAGTGTGCTTAATCACAGTCTTGAAGAGATCCACTATAGTAGCAATTAGAGCATTTTAAAAAAGGGGGGGAGTGGATATTTTTAATCCATTGAGTATCTTCAAATGGAAAACATGCCGATGGAAAGAATGGCAAGGATGAAGCAAAATTAATATAGCTCTGTAACAACCCAAACAGTTTCCATGTAACATTTCTATGTTTTCTTTTATAGATAATGCACATGGCTTTTTTCTTTGAATAGGCATTTATACTTGAGTCCGGCAGCAGTCAAGCCTCAAAGGACTAGATGGGTCATTGATTTCTGCCCTTTTAAAGAGATTTTAGATATCTCTGCTCAGTGCCATTGAGTGTTGACTGCATAGTTTAACACTCAGAGAGTGTGTTTATCTCCCTAATTCCTATTTGGTAGCTGTGTGTGTTTATTTCTCCATTTTTTATTTCCTGGCCATGTTGGATACTGGGTGGATAGCTTCCTTTGCCCTCATGAACTGCCTACACATGTGATATCAAATTCTGAGGAAATATATTCTAACTCCCTCAGAGCAACATGTGAAAATGTTTTATTATTGAAAATTGAAATACAGCTTGAGGGTATCAAAAGTTGAGGACTTTTTTCTCCTGTTCCTTTTTATGGAGTGGTCAATAGTATTGAACAAGAAAGAACTGCATTACTTTTAGGCCGGAGGAGTGAGGACAGAACTTAGAGGCGGTAAGAGAGTTAATCATGTGTCCTAAATTGAGCTGATGGCGAGGTACCTAGTACATCCAGTTAACTAATCTTTAATTTTTGTACCAGGCACAGAGCCAGCACGTCTAGTTAACCAGGATAAATGATTAAAAAGAACTCTGTAAAAATGTTGAACGTGATTCGCTATCACCAAATATAGGAATCTCTGAAGCCAAAAATCTTGCTCATATGAAATGCAATGACAAGATCCAAATTGTGAGAAAAGGAATCCAGTTTGGTTGGGATAGGAAAGACTCAACAAAAACAAAGAATCGTTGGTCCACAAGTCACTTCTGTTTGGAAGAATTTCTAAAGATGGAATTTAGGCCCATAGTGCATCTAACAGCACAGTCTGCAAATTGGTCACTTGCAGATAGAAAGAATGGTGAACCAAATCCAGCAGCTCAAGGTGAGAGCAAATTAAGTGGGTAGAGTCCTACCACCTGAAGGTGCTCCTCTTATCAGAGCTTCCGAAGAGCTTCCAGAACAGTGAGTTCCAAAGTATACAGCCATGTGAAGAAAAATATTGGGCCAGCTGTGGACACTGGATTTACATATCTTCAGAACAATATCTGCTTCTACCCTATAACTCTCTACAACCCAGGAGTTAGAGAATCTTACATTAGGCCAGGAGTTGTGCCTCACACCTGTAATCCCAACACTTTGGGAGGCAGAGGCCAGAGAATTGCCTGAGCCCAAGTGTTCAAGACCAGC
Organism: Tarsius wallacei; assembly: GCA_963574415.1. Lineage (NCBI taxonomy): Eukaryota > Metazoa > Chordata > Mammalia > Primates > Tarsiidae > Tarsius > Tarsius wallacei. The sequence continues at coordinate 3,792 of CAUYQG010087029.1, forward strand.
CTGGGCAACTTTGGCAAGACCTCATCTCTACAATAAATAAAAAAATTAGCTGGGCGTGATGGCATGCACCTGTAGTTCCGGCTACTTGGAGGACTGAGGTGGAAGAATCACCTGAGCCCAGCAGGTCGAGGCGGAAGTGGCCTTGAGCATGCCCCTGCATTCTAGCTGGGCAACAGAGTAAAACTCTGACTCAAAAAAGAAAAAAAAGAAAGTACCTTTATATAGTTTGTTCTTTGAAAGAAATTTACCACATAGAAAACATTTTTTTAAAAACCACTTTCCATTTTTAAAACTCGTTTGTTTGGTTTTCTTTCTGTTGTTGTTTTTCAAACCCTTGTGTCAAGGACTGACTTTCAATAGATCGCAGCGAGGGAGCTGCTCTGCTAGGTCTGAAACCCCGAGCCAGAAGGAGGTCTACGAATGGTTTAGTGCCAGGTTCCCCACGAATGTGCAGTGCAGGACAGGCGAGGGGACTGCAGCCTTTCAGACCAAGCCCCGTGTCCCGGAACGAGGGACTCTCTACACCTGGCCCTGGTCCCAACACTTGGCGGGGGCCGCCCTGCCACGGGGACAGAACGTCCCATTAAACATTTTTTTTAAACTATGTGGCATCACATGGAGTACCTGATCCTAAACCAGGGGAAATGAGGACCAGTTGGAGGCCCAAACTTCACCTGCACATAGACTACTCATGTATAATACCCAATCCTGACTTGTACCCCATATCTCAATAATAAAGGGGAAAAAGATAAAAACAAACAAAAACAGCCCACTTTTCAATTATACCTACAGTGTACATATGTATACATTTTACTCTAACATAGAGGTTGAAATCAAGTGTCCCGCCCTGTTCCTTATCTTGCTCCTATGAAATGCAATGACAAGATCCAAGTTGTGAGAAAAGGAATCCAGCTTGGGAAGTTCAAAGACAAGGGTCTGAACATGGCTTTTTCCTAAGTTTAGTATATTCTTTGGAACATTATTTCACAGGATGTTACTTAGGGCTTCAATGAACTGGCCCAAAGAATCATTATACATATAGAAGAGAAATGACTAATTTATTTAATATAAAAATGAATCATACAAATCAATACGAAAAAGATAAACAACTCTATAGTTTAATAGGCAAAGGATATAAGCAGACAGTTCAGGAAAATAAACAAAAAACAGGAAATGAATGTATGAAAACATGCTCACTTTGCTCACAGCTTAAAAATTCAAATTCAAATGATGATGAGATAGAAATTTCCAGTTCCAGTTGGCACAGGTTAAAGAAAGTATTGAAACCAGAATAAGATGTAAGGAAACACTTACTCTCATACATTGTTCATGACTGCGTTAATTGCTATAATGTTTTGTGTTGACAATTTTGCAATATCTATTAAAATTGACTTCAAAATTTTACTTCTACTAATGTAACCTATAGAAGCACTCACTTAAGTACACAAAGACAAATATGCATGGATGATGGTTGCAGAATAGTTTCTAATAGGCAAACACTGGGAACAAACCACTTAAAAGAACATGGACTCCAACTCAAAAAAAAAAAAGAACATGGTAGGTATATATGTACTCACACAGAAAGTGTTCTAAGATATAGTGACAAGTAAAAAGTAAGTTACAAAAGTGATAATAGAAAATGATTGAATTTTTGCTACATGCAGAGGAAAAAATCTAATGACATATATACTAAAATGTAAATACCAGCTATTTGGGGGGGCTGGCATTTTGGAGCACCTTCCATTTCTTTTCTTTTCTTTTTTCTTTTTTTTGAGTTGGAGTCTCACTCTGTTGCCCAGGCTGGAATACAGTGGCACACTTATGGCCACTGCAGCCTTGACCTGCTGGGTTTAGGCGATCCTCCCGCCTCAGCCTTCCAAGTAGACATAAGCCACCAGGCCCAGCTAATTTTTTTGTGATTTATTGTAGAGATGAGGTCTCACCAAGCTACCCAGGCTGGTCACAAACCCCCGGGCTTAGGCAGTCCTCTCGCCTTGACCTCCCAAAGTGCTGGGGTTACAGGCTGAGCCAATGTACCCAGCCCCATTTCTATTTTATATATTTCTGTAATATTTAATCATCTATTAAAGGCAAAATAAAACAATTTAAAAAAATAACAGCATGAACACTTACATAGTTTTCTTGCCAAACATGTTAAATATAAAAATAAACTTTATGAAAAAACAGTAACCAGATAAATCCAGATGTGTAAGATTCCACAAGATAATTAACCTGAATTGCTAAAACGTATCAATGTTATGAAAAATGAAAATAGTTATGGCGACTGTTCTAAATTCAAAACAGCCATGAGACCTGGCAGTTAAAAGCAATAGTTGAACTTTGGATCCTAAATTCACACACATGTGAAAAAACATTATAAGGGAGCTTATTGGGACACAATTGCATTGGTCTAGGTGACAGAATCGTATTTCTAAGGATTCTATTTTGGGAAATGCTTGTATAGAAAATAACCCTCTAACTGAAGTGTATTGTACCCCTCCATGCTAGATGTTTCTATGTACATATTATCTCATTTAATCCTGGTTGTTTGCAGAAGAAGAAGATGATTTCCTATCAAACCTAAAGCTCTAATTATTGCCAAAATTGTTGAGTGATAACAATGTGTCCATTTCTAGAATCAATATGTTCTAGAATGACTATGTTCTAGAATTCATTCTAGAACAATATAATTCGTTTCTGGAACATCTTATCTGGTTTCTAATTAGTGTCTAGATACTAACTAGTTATAAAGATTATAACATCTTATCTGGTTTCTAATTAGTGTCTAGATACTAACTAGTTATAAAGATTATAACATTGGGGAATTTCTGAGCTGTAGAGGATCTTAGAGATCACGTTGGAGCCCCTCTTACCATTTTACAGATGAGCAAAGGGACTTCAATAGACTTTGTGACTTACCCATAATTAATTAGAACTGGTTTCAGAAATCTTGCCTCCAAATCCAGTACTCTTGCCATAAAACCATTAACATTTATTTAACTTTGCTGAACATCAACAATAGACTAGACATTATAACAGCCTGCCCCGAGATAGGCCCCTTTTACACAAAAAGAGGCTCAACACTTAAGGAGGAATCGCAGGGTAATCCTCAAGGACCAAGAGCATCCAACCCCTAGCACTTGTAATCGCACAGGCAGTCTGCCGAGTCCACGTCGAACCAAGACTTGCCCTTTGCCTGACTTTTTTGTTACATAAGAAAGCACTAGGAGTTCAAGCCAATCCTTTTTTTTTTCTTAAAAAAAATATACAAAAGACAAAGCAAACGGACTCCTTATGAAAGGCGGATAATAAAAGAATCCTAAGTCCTTTACTTATCCTCCCAAGGAAACCTCTCCCTCACAACATATTCCCAGTAGGCCTCAACCCATCTGGTAAAATAACAGGGGAGAGATTAAATCATTTGTTCTTTATAAAATGTGTGTACTACTTTCTTGACTAGACAAAGACTCCAGATTTACACACCCTTGTTTTATATCTCCCTCTGATAATAATCTCCTGACTTACATGGTAGACTAAAAGAAATCAGAAAGCCTTTCTCCCTAAAATCATTTCCCTGACTGACAGGCCCACTCCCTAGGGAGCCAGTGGAATGCCCCCCCAGTGTTGATGGTGAAAGTATGACTTCCCCTGGTAGTGGCAGAGGTACTGGGGGGTTGGACAGACAAGGAGCTCTAGAGACCACAGGGAGCAACCAAGGAGAACAAGGCCAAGGTTTGTTGAGGTAAGTCCAAGTCTAAATAGCTGGAAGATCCTGAAGTCTGGAGACTACCAAGATCGAGGCTGCAGAGTCAAGGGTTTGGAATTGAATGGAAATGGGCTTGCTGTACAGACAGGTCAGGGCCTCAAATTCTAGTCGGCGTGTGTAACTTGCCATGGGTTGCTGGAGGGTTTGGTGTCTCTAGTGGGCTGATGTGGCCAGGGTCACATGGAACCAGAAGAGCCACTGTACAGTGAGCCACAGTTGAGAGCACCAGGGGCTGAGTTAGGGTCTGGAGTGAAAAGTGAATCCCCACATCCAAGGGGGCCAGCAGAGAGTAAAGCCAAAGACAAACTCATTGTCAGTCCAATGATCAAGTTTGACAAATCAAAAGAGGAGCAAGGACCAAGCAGGACACCACAGAGAGTGGACAGCCAAAGGCAGGCAGTGTCAGAGGCGTGTGGCGCAGGGCGAGGGAGGGGCGTGGGGGGTTGGGGTTGGAGTGATGCCAGGACCAAAGAGTGGATGGCATGACCACTTTTCATTCTGTTCCTGCCTTCTTAATGGGGGCATTCATAAGCACTGCTGGGAAACTGTTTTGCCTGTTTCCTTGCAATGAACTGAACACATGTAGCAGAAAGGAGACATTTACTATGGGGAAGAGTATGTTTGTATTGATAGGAAGTCCTACTGGAGACTCTAGAATTTCAAACATGCAGGCATTCTGCTATGCCGGGCAGGACGAAGAGGGGATGTGGTCACAGGACTGCTCCAAGCTTAGCCATACTGAGCTTTCCAACTGACTGGGTGGGGATTTGTGGGTGGAGTCCAGGTGCTTACATTTTGTGGAGGGAGTATACGGTTCTCACCCTCAGTCCTAACAGTTCAGCTCAGACTGACACAGTTATGCTTAAGCCCTGAGGGAATGGAACAAGGAGACTCGCATACTAGGGAAAGCTAAGTTCCCAGCATGAAGGTCTGTGGACATTGGGTGCCAACAGCACAGGGGAGAAAAGAAGGGGGAACCCTAAGGATGTTCCTGATCATACTCAGAAAGGAGGGTAGAGAGCGGGGTCATGAGATGCCAGTGTGTCCACCTTTACCCCAACCTCAACCACAACTTGTGTCTGTGTTGCATATTGGGTTTCTGTGATTTTCTCTCATTAGGCTCTAGATCATTTGAAAACCACCACGCTGTCCCTGTTCTAAGCTCTGGGTTGGATGCTCTCTTGGCTATTACACAGGACTCTCTCCTCTAGGAATTTGCCACCTCTCTGAGAAGGCCAATTTGATGCAATGGCAAAAAGGAGAGAACAATAGAGGGTAGAATTTAACTGAGTGCTAAGTGACGTCTTACAGGCTACAGGTGACGCACAGTTCAAAGAAAACTTGGTTGTGAGGAGTGGAAGACATGTCAAAAAGTACATCAATGTCTACCCCCCAAAAAGTGGAACTTGAGCTGAACTTTAGAGGAGGAGAGGACTTGAAGAGGTGGGGAGGGCAGCCCAAGTTCTGAGAATAGTATGAGCGAAGGTATAGAGACAGGGTACTCAAGGACAGCTCGGGAAGCAGTAAATAGAGAAATCGTATGGATGATTGACAGTGTTTTCCATTTTCAAAATTACTTATTCAGACTATATCCTGAGCAAGAGAAATTTCCTGTGGTTTATAAATAGGCCCCAGTTATTTTAGTAGAATTGTAACACTGATGATCGTTCGTGGAATGTTCCATGGAGATTTCAGTTTTCCAGGGGCCAGGAGAAAAACAAATGTGTAAGAAATGGTCCAGAACATGAAATGCCACCAAGGTACTTGTCTCTCTTCTCCCTTTTTCCCTCCTGGATTTGTTCTAGATTTGCTGTGCAAAATACCTAAGGCTTTTGAAAGAACTCGAATAGAAATGTGGAGATAAAGAAACATGCACAAGAAATGAAGTCATTTGTTCTAGTTCACAGGGAGGTCAGTGCCAGGGTTACATTTCGGGACGCCCATCTCAAGTTTCCTATAAAGGACAATGTTGAACACAGAATTCCTACCTACCTCCATAACCTCAGCCATCATACTTGACAGAATCCCAATTCCCCTGATTACTAAGATGAGAACCTTCTCACTAGTCTGGCATATTTCATAGGTTGGCATTCCCAATTGCCTAAACTGGAGAAACATTCCAATGTATTTGTACACGTTGTATGGTGTCCAAAAGAAAGAAGAAACTTATATTGGTAACTATGTAGTTAATTAGGTTAATAGGTAGTTAATACAAATTTATATTTTGTTTGCAATGAACATCATTCTCAATTTTCCTGTACAATGCTGTTCTATTTTCCAATCTGTTTCACTAGCCTTTGCATCACTATGTATTATTCATCTTGGCCTACGAGAGATTATGATTTAGAAAATCTGTTTTATTTGTATTTTCCCTTTATATTCTTCTTACTATAGAATTAAGGGGAAAAAAGAACTCGTGATTATACCAAATATTCTATCTTCAAGTCAAATGCAGGGTAAAAAGGGATCCTTGGACTTGGCTTTCCACCTTGAATGATCAAAATTAAGTTTCAGGCTGGGCATGGTGGCTCATGCCTGTAATTCCAGCACTCTGGGAGGCCAAGGCAGGAGGATCGCTTGAGCCCAAGAGTTTAAGACCAGCCTGGGCAACATAGGGAGATTTTGTCTCTACAAAAATAAAAACTCAGCCAGGCACGGTGGCATGCTCCTTTAGTCCTAGCTACTCAGGAGGCTGAGGTCAGAGGTTACAATAAGCTATAATTGCACCACTGCACTCCAGCCTGGGCAACAGAGAGAGACCCTGTCTCTAAAACAAAGTTTCAATCGCAGGAGCAAACTACTATATTACAAAAACTTTCTTCCAAATTCTCAATAGTCAATCCTATCTTATATCCAAAGAGATTACTACTCAACATCTCCAAAACTATGAAATAACACTACTATTACTGATTCTACATGTTTTTGTAAGAATTTGGAGTTGTATGTACGCTTTGACCCACACCCAGCTCTCTAAATAAGAACAGGTGTTATTAAGCATCACTCTTATCCTTACAACGAGGTGATTTTATGGTGTAATAAAACCACCACCAATAATAGCATTTCTGGCCATTCCAGTAATCCTCCCAAGTACCCCCAAATTCTTAGAACATTCCTGGAATTGAAAAAGATGCTCCACCCAACTTATCAAATGTAATAACCACTACCTACAAAAGTGTTCTTTAATAGGCAGAATTTGTAGCCAAAGAATATTATTTGTATACAGTGTTGAAGATTTGTAGAATCTCTTTTTAGTGACTTATTTGGTTCAGCTCTGCTATACGTATAAGTTTCACATTTCATGAGGATTTTCAGAGGAAGAGAGTGGAGGTATACTTTTGATAGTAGCACTGGATTTTATATCAAACCACCAGTTAATTAGAAACTAAGTTCACAGGTATAAACTAGGCAAGCCTGTCTTACATATATGTTTTTGGTTTTCAACATCCCAACATCCTTATCCTGGGGTGTAAAAGAACTAGAATAGAAATTGGGAGATTTTTACCTTAGAAATCAAGTCAGAGATGAATGTGATGGCATGCCTTGTTAGGGAGACTGAGGCAGGAGGATCACTTGAGTGCAGGAGTTAGTTTGAGCCCCGCCTGGACAACATAGTGAGACCTTCTCTCTAAAATAAATAAATAAATAAACAAAAGCAATCAAGTTAAGTTTTTCCATTTTGGTACCAAAAAACAAAAACAAAAAATTACACACACCCACAAAGACAAAACAACAGCAACAACGAAAACCTCCTTTCTGAGATGTGAAAGTTTAGGTAACTTCTCTTCTACACAGCCTTCAGGAAGTAAGACTCTGTATTTTAGCATTATACATCTCTGTAAAGAGTGGCAACACACGCAGGGGATCAGGAAATACACCTTTCTTTTCTCTAGTGTGGCCTATTGAAGCTGTCCCAGACTGCTGTCCTTCCTGGCACTATTTCTACAGCATGAGCCTTGAACAGAGGGCTTGGGAGTAGTGGGAGCAGAAGGTATTGCAGTAAAATTATGAAATGTGAAAAGCAACATCTACTTCTTGGTTGACCTATGAAGCACACAGTATCATGTCAAAATCTCTGAGAAAATCTGCAGTTAAATGGAGGTCTAACTGTGGTTATCTCAGCCTTTTCCAAGCTGAGTTGATCACAGAACCCAATCCCCACTAGGCTACGTACTGGGGTACCCTGTGGGCTACTTTTGGATAACATTGACCTATGCAAGAGCACTGACTTTCAATCAGATGCAGGGTGTCCGATGCTTTCTTGACCACCAGAGTTTTGAGGCTTTGGGCAAGTTACCTCTTCAGAGCTCTAGTTTCCCCATCTGAATTACGTGGAAAATAACACCTACCACACATGATCTTTGAAAACATAGTAGGTACTCAATAAATGTTTGTCCTCTCTTCCCTTTACAATCTATGATGGGATAAATCTTTTCATATCTCAGTGTGAGCTCCAAGTTCCTCTCTAATATGACCACTTCCTTTTTCTAATCTCATTACCGAGTAATACAGAGAAGACGTGTTCATTCTGTTTTAGAGTCAGACTCCCCAGAATGGAACCTTACTTGCTGTGTGACTTATGCCCTGATAAAAGTTCCTACCCTCTATGTTTCAGAGTCCCTGCCTGTAAAATGGGGGATAAAAATAGCAGTAGCATCATAGGGTTGTGAAGATTAAAGGTTAGCAGTGATGAAGCACTCAGAATAACAACTGGCATATGGTAAGTGATCAATAATCTCAAAGAAAGTACTAGTATTCTCATCTTTTAGTCATCTACTATGCTCCAGTCACATTCGGCTGCTTGCTTTCCACATCACAGATGCCTGATCTTTTCCCATGTCCACATCTTTGCTCTTACAGGTCTCTTTATTTGGAATGGCCTTCTTCCTTTCTGCTTGGTGAATTCCTATCTATCCTTCAAGGCCCATCTCGAAAGCCACCTTCTTGATGAAGCCTTTCCAGATTTCCTCTAACCAGGTGTCCACCTCCTTGAAGAAATCCTCTCCAGGCCTTGTGGTTCTCACCATGTTCTACTTTGTATCCAATGAGTTTTATACTCCCGGAGGTGGTATTTATATATCCCTATGCCCAGAACCCAGCAGTGTGATCCAACAGGAACAACACTGGCCTGCGAAGCAGGAAGTCTGGGCTTTGGCTCCTGGTCAGCCACTCTGTAACCTCCAACAAGTCACTTCACAAGTTGAATGAGACCAACTCTCGGGCCACTTCCATCTCTAGTCTGTGTAAGTTTAGTATATCCTCCTTGGGCAGCCGCATACGTGGCTGTGGAATTTTGAATGAGTAGAAGGAACAAAGTTTGAGCCTAGAAATCTCTGTTCAGAAACCGATGATTCACTGCTTATAAAAGCAAAAGACCTAAACAACTCCAGTAAAGCATGACATATAATGGAATACTATGCAGCTGTAATTAAAAAAAAAAAAAAAAAGGAAGCTTACCATGTGCTGATGAGGAAAGGTTTCTAAGGTGTCTTGAATGAAAAGAACAAGGGGCAGAATGGTGTTTGTAGTATGCTATCTAGTCTGTTAAAAAAAAAAAAAAAAAAGGATAGAAATAGTAGGAATATATTTGATTTTGTTTGTATTTTCCTAGAGAAATACTGGGCAGGTGCACTGGAGAAGCCGCACATGAGAACATTTGAAACACTCTTACCAATAGGGGATGGGGTGTAGTGTGAGATGAACAGGGACTGGGTGAGAATGAGACTTTCAATGCATACCTTTCAAGATTATTTTGATATTTTAATAATGTGAACATGTTGCCTATTTAAAGAAAAAAGCTGGAATTAAAAGAGAAGCCTCTGATTGTGACGAGTATTTTTTTTTTTTAACAGAAACAGATGTATTCTATTTATTTTCAGTTTTCGGTGGGACTAGGGAAGATCTAAGGATTAATTGATAATTTATTGCTGCAGCTTTGAACAGGGAAACAAATCCCTATGGCAAACTTGTCATTGTAAAGGAGAGACTTCGTCAGTGAAGGAATTCTTGAAGTTTTCTTAAGTTAGCCTCTCTGATTCTCCAGTTCATGCCACTTGATTCAGATGACTCAGAGGGGTCTCCATTCTTCTGGGATGTGACTGTTGATCATGTGAAAGGCCAGGGTAGCAGTATCAGCACCCCTATTCTTTCTGGAGGATCTGGGAGAATTTGCTTGAGGAAGAGGAAAGAGACAAACTAGCAAATTGTCAAATCTCTTGAAGGGCAAATTAACAGAGGGATGACTGGAGAAGTCTGTACTTATCTCTGAAGTGTGGCTAAAGATGGTAGTGCCCACACTCCAATGGCTAAGACACATTTCAGAGAATGTTTTTGGATCCCTTTCCTAGCCGTCCCATAGAATCTACCCCTCAAATAGCATAAATCTTCCCACAAAATGGATGAAATCCCATATTCTTCTCAAACTCAGTTAACCTACACCATAAGAAACTTAGGACCTATACATATGTTTGTTCCTTCTACAGAGTCCCATAGCAATTTGAAATCCAGTGTTTGAGTTTTCTCGGCTTGCTTCGGTCCAAGATCCTCTTTGGAGAGAATCCTGAAAGTGTAAATGACTTGCAGCTGAGACAGATTCCTGGATCCCTGGCATGCACTGCATTAAACTCCAGCACTCCTGCTCGGCCTCGCCAGGGAAGGCTTCAGAAGAGCTCTTCAAAGCAGACCTCATACAAATAAACACCCCCACCTCTACCCCCATCTCCTGTGCCCTTCAAAAAACAAACAACAATACTGCTCTGTTCACCAAACACAAGAGGAATTTAATTTTCTGTTTAAAGTATTTTTTTTTCTTATTCCATATTGGCAGCAGTTATTAAGAAGCGGATGACTTTCAAGTTGAGTGAACTTTGAAACATAAGCACGTAGAATCCAGGTGCTTAAAACTTTTTCAAACTCAGATACATCCTTACAGCCTTCATCTGAAATACATCTTTTTAAAGTTTTATTAAAATGATGTCAGTTTTTTAAAAAAGGATGTCTTTGACCACATATTTTGAGTAATTATGTTTTCATCAAAAGCTAGTAAGTAAAATGTCTAAGATACTATTTATCTTTCAAACTTTTGGAGCAGTTTTGGTGTCAGATGAACCTGGATTGGAATTCTATTCTCCTCACTTGCTAGCTGTAAGGCCTCAAGCAACTGACCCAATCTCTTTGTGCCTCATCAGTAAAATGGGGATAATAATCGTATATAATATATAGCTTACTTCTGAGGATTAAATGAGTACATGTAAAATCTTTAGCAGTGTGCTGATATATTCCTATAAACATATGTAGTAAAAATAATAATGTTCATACAATAACAACAGGGGCCGAGCATAGTGGCTCACACCTGAAGTCCCAGCACTTTGGGAGGCCAAGATAGGAGGATCACTTAAGGCCAGGAGTTTGATAACAGCCTGGGCAACATAGCAAGACCTCATCTCTATTAATTAAACAAACAAATAAAAAACCAATAACAAAAAAATTATACCTTGGAGCTCATTTGGAGAAAATAATTGTTATGTGAGATTTAGCAAATATTTCTTCATTTTTGTGATTCTTTAAGGGTTCCAATTTTGGTCTTAAATAAAAAGTATTTAATTGAGATCAAACTCTTGCTTACTCTAACCATGTGTAAAAGAAATAGCTCAAGAGACGAAACCAGGCTGCAAACCACAAGGAGGGAGCAAGGACAGAACTTCATTGCTTCTGTGACAAATGGCCAGATAGTCTTAGTGGTGGTCATTCCCTGTCATCCTCTGAGAGTGAGGTGTCACATTTGTGCTATGACCATGTATCTGTACTCATCCAGCATCTGAGGGTGTAGGATGGGAAATGAGGTGACCCTAATGTTGAGAGCCAGAATCTAAGGACTCAATTCAGACAGAAGAGTTTCTCCTCAAACAAGCGGCATGTTAAGCTTCTTTGACCTCCGTGGGGAAGTGATTTTTCTGCTTCTCACCCATTGGTCTACAAATTTCTGCCATTTCTTAAATGAATTCTAGGCATGAATCTAGCCCACTTCTGGAATCCTTGATGTAGGCTGGTAAACTATGCCAAATGGGGGGAGGGGGTGGTTTATCTTGAGGCAGTGGCACTCTGAACTTCCAAAAGAATGACCCCAGTCATGAAAATATTAGCCATGCCTGCCATCTGTTCACAAAAAAGCATCATGACTTGCCAACCGTAGGTACCAAAGTCGTGATGGGGGCACTATGGGAAGCCTGGAAGTTGCAAACTTGACCTCACTTTGGAGTGCTTACTTAGTGGCATATTCCAAACTCTGGTCATCCTTCTTCAATTTTCTTGTGCCTAAAGTGTGAGGATGCTGGGGAAGGAGGGGGGGCACGCCTTATCAATAAGGGTACCTGATCTCAAACCAAGTGAAGTGGGAACCAAAGTGAGGCCCAAACTATCTACACAGTGATCTTTTGTATACCTAACCCTGAATTGTACCCCACATCTTTAAAATTAAAAAAAAAACTTCTAATATTAAAAAATAAAATAAATGTGAGTGATATATGTATTTAAGGGAAAAAAGGGTGAGGATGCCAATTACTGAAGACCTCATTGACAAAGTTTAGAATAGCATCATCTAATAAAAATATAATATTTAACTTAACATTTTTTCACAGCCAAGTGCTGTGGTGTGCACCTGTAGTCCCAGACACTTGGGAAACAAGTCAGAGGAGTACTTGAGCCCAGGAATTCAAGTCTAGCCTGGGCAACTATAGTGACTCATTTCAAAAAAAATAGTTTTTCCAAAAGCCACAATTTTTTAAAAATGAAAAGAATGGTAAAATAATTTTTAAAATATATTTTACCTAACACTTTATATCATTGCAGCAATATTAATATTATAAATAATGTTTTAAAATAGATTTTATCTAACCCATTATATTTGAGATAGTATCATTTTAACATATCAGTATTTTAAAAATCGAGATAGTTTGCATTCCATTTTAAAATAAGTTTCTGAAATCTGTTGTGCATGTATATTTCATAAAATTTACAGTTAAAACAAGTAGATTGAAATACCCATGTGGTTCCAAACATACTTAAAAGTTTTCCAATAATGGAACCAAAAATCAATTTTTAATTTTTAATTAAAATTAAGTAAAATGAATGTCACTCTACCCACATTTTAAATGCTCAGTAGCCACGTGTGATGATGGAGAATCTACTACTACTGCATTGGACAGTGTAGATTGAGGAGATAAAGAAAAAGTGCCTGTATCCTGTGAAACATCATTGCACTTGGGACTTCTCCCTTCATTCTTAGTTGCCACTTGCCCAAAGGAGATTTCAGACACTTTTTTTTTTTTTTTAATTTCTAGCTTGGTTCAAACAGTGAAGACTCAGAATCACCCATCTTTTAGTGGTGGGATCATTAGAATCAAGCTCTCTGAAAATATGCAGATGGACTAGTAAGCTTATATTCAAGAGATAAATTATGATAAACTCAAGAGGATCATGTAGGAAAATCTTAAAGAACAAGCAGAGACCCATTTACTTGATGTGACTAGTGGTCATTGAAAATCATGTGAAATGAGGAATTAATAAAAATAATTTTCATTTCTAATTACATATTTTAAAAATTGAGGTGATATGCATATAATGTACATGGGGGGTCAGAATCTCACTGACTGAAGTGCAGTGGCATAATCATGGGTCACCACAGCCTCACTCTCCTAGACCCAGGCGATGCTTCTGCCTCTGCCTGCCAAGTAGTTGAGATGCCATCACCACTAGCTAATTTAAAAAACTTTTTTGTAAAGATGAGGTCTTGCTATGTTGTCCAGGCTGGCCTCAAACTCCTGGGCTCAAGCAATCCTCTCACCTCGGCCTCCCAGAGTGCTGGGGTTATAGGAGTGAACCACCATGCCCAGCCAAATTAACCATTTTATTTATTTATGTTTTATTTTTTGGAGTTGGAGTCTCACTCTGTTGCCCAGGTTGGAGTGCAGTGCATGCTCACGGCCACCGCAGACTCAACCTGCTGGGCTTAGGCGATCCTTCTGCCTCAGCCTTCCAAGTAGCTGGAACTATAGGCTCGTGCCACCATGTCCGGCTTATTTTTTAAAATTTATTGTAGAGACAAGGTCTCACCAAGTTGCCCAGACTGGTCTCAAACCCCTGAGCTCAGGCAATCCTCTCGCCTCCATCTCCCAAAGTGCTGGGATTATAGGCTTGAGCCACCATGCCCAGCCAAATTAACCATTTTAAAGTGAACATTTCAGTGGCATTTCATATGTTTACTATGTTGTATAACCATCACTTCTATATAGTTCTAAAACAGTTTCATCACCTCAAAATAAAACCCATATCCATCAAGCAATATACTCCATTCCCCTCCCTTCCCACTCATCCCACCTGTTTTCAGTTTTGGGGCGCTTATATCTAGCAATAGAGTTGCTGGGTCATATGATAATTCTACATCAACCTTTTTGAGAAATTGCCAAACTTTTCTACAGCAGCTCCACCGTTTTACATTCCCACCAACAATGTATGAGGCCCTCAATTTCTCCACATTGTCACCACTTGTTATCTTCCACTACAGGGTGTCTGCCTGTAGTCCCAGCTACTCAGGAGGCTGAGGTGGAAGAATTGCCTGAGCCCAGAAGGTTGAGGCTGAGGTAACCTGTGATCGTGTCACTGTACTCCAGCCTGGGTGACAGAGTGAGAAACCCTCCCACCTCGCACACAAAAAAAATTAAAGTCATCCTAGTGGGTGTGAAGTGGTATTTCATAGTGGTTTTGATTTGCATTTCCCTAATGACTAATAATGTTGAGCATATTTTCTCATGTACTTGTTGGCTATTTGCATATCTTCTTTGGAAAAATTCCTATGCAAGGCCTTTGCTCATTTTTGAATTAGGTTTTGTCTTTTTGTTGTTGCATTGTAAGAGTTCTTTATATTTTCTGGATACTAGATCCTTATCAGATATACAATTTGCAAATATTTTCTCCTATTTCATAAGCCTTTTCACTTTCTTGATAATGCCCTTTGACACAATTAAAAAGTTCCATGCTTTTCAATTGTGATGAAATCCAATTTGTCGATTTTTGTTCTTGTTGCTCATGCTTTTGGTATCACATCTAAGAATCTCTCACCTAATCTTTGAGTTACATTTTGAAAGAAAAATAAAATGACAGATTTATGTTGGGAAAAATATATACTTTAAAGTTTTATTTTAGCTTGAAACTTAAAAACAAATGTACATTTACCTACTAATCTGTTGATAAACATTCAAAGCATCTCTTTGAATATGTTAACTGAGTGAAAGGCCAGCTATTTTTTCCATCAGCCACAGCTATATGGCATACACTTTTGTTTTCTTTTAAATTGAGAACTTAGACACTTGCAGAGCAACTTGACTGAATTTTCAAAGCTCTTATGATTTCTATCCCTTCCCAATTTTTTATTGTTTTCTTGTCCAAACCCAATGGCTTTTAGCTTTTAATCAGATATTTCAAAAGTCTGCAATTTAGTTTTCACTAAAAGAAACTCTCTTTCCACACTCATATTTAACTGATTTGTGTTAGGTTAAATTATAATAAGCATAACTGGCATAAACAAATTTGGGAACAAACCCAACTGACTTGGTAAATATACAGCACAGAGGAAATAATGAGTATAAGCCAACAAGTGGGTTAGATGAAGATGTGTTAAGAGAGCAGCCGCTCTACTATTCTAGAAGTCTAAATTCAGGATTGCTTTTTAGATTTTTAAAGAAGTTCTAGTAACATACATACATAAAATTTACCTTTTTAACCATTTTAAGCGTTCAGTGGCATTAAATACATTCATATTGTTGTGCAACCATCTCCAGAACTTTTTTCGTCTTGCAAAACAGAATTACATTTTTAAAATTACTGTGCAATGCCCAGGACCACAGCTCTGATATACTAGCTTCTAAGATATCGCTAGCATTTAACTAGCTGTGAGAATTTGAACACCTCATCTGCTCTTTGGTCCTCTGTCCTCTCATTTACAAAATGGGGTTGATATCTAGCCCACAAAACTGACACAAGAACAAAATGAGATTTGTGAAAGCACTTTAAAATGGTTAATTTGGCTGGGCATGGTGGCTCAAGCCTATAATCCCAGCACTTTGGGAGATGGAGGCG
>CAUYQG010087037.1:0-25211 GCA_963574415.1 Tarsius wallacei
AGTGGTTTTGGGTAATGCATTACAAAAAAAAAAAAAAAAAAGAAAGAAAGAAAGAAAGAAAGAAATTACAGTGGCTAATCAGTTGACCTTAAAATAAGAAGATTGTCCTGGATTATTTGGGTGGGCCCAATGCAATAAACAAGTTCTTAAATGTGAAAAAGGGAGGCAGAACAAATTCTCTGAAGCCTCCAGATGGAAACACAGCCCTGTCAACATCTTGATTCTAGCCTAGTGAGCCCTTTTTTGGATTCTGATCTCCATAACCATAAAACAATACATTTGTTGTTTTAAGCCACTGAATTTGTGGTAATGTGTTAAAATAACAAAATATGTTTAGCTCAACCATCAGTGTTCACCAAGACTTAGCCTTGAATTAGCTCCTCTGGCTAATTCTATTCCTGGCTGCCAAGAAACAAAGTGAGGTGGCCTCTGAGGGGACCAGGTCTTAAAGCTGAAGAAGGCTGTTGGGTCCACCAGGTAGGTGGGCAGGACCACCAAAGAGATAAGGACAGGAAACTGAAATTACACTTAGCAGTGGTAGGATAAGAGTGATAACGTGGCAATGGTCAGACCCTGTTTCAGTTGGGTGTATCCTATAGAAACACCCACTCAAGTGTGCAAACAAATATTTCCAAGGATGTTCTTACTCATTGTTTTTATTAGCAAAACATTATAAAGATATAAGTATCTATAAACAGGGAAATATATAAAGGGATTAAGGTACATCCACAATATGGACTAATAGGCAGCCATTACAAAAATTTGCTGACTTGGAAACTGCCCACTGTAAGTGGAGAAAAAACAGAAAAATACAGAAAAGTCTCATTAAAAAAATAAAATAGGCTGAGCACAGTGGCCCAAACCTGTAATCCCAGCACTTTGGAAGACTGAGGCGAGAGGATTGCCTAAACTCAGGGGTTCGAGACCAGCCCGGGCAACTTGGTGAGCCCTCGTCTCTACAATAAATAAAAAAATAAGCCAGGCATGATAGTGCATGCCTGTAGTTCCAGCTACTTGGAAGGCTGAGATGGAAGGACTGCCTAAGCCCAGCAGATTGAGGCTATGGGTGGCAATGAGTATGCACTCTGGGCAACAGAGTGAGACTCTGACTCAAAAAATAAAAAATAAAAAAAAAATAAAATAAAAGCACTTCTCCTCCCAAGAAAACAGAAAAATAAGAACCAAAAACTTTTAAATTACACAAATGTGTATAAGTATGAACATAGGAAAAAGTCAGGAAGGATATGATGACCTCTGGGGACATGCTTGGAGGAAGGAGGAGACTTCCTTTTCACTGTATGCTCCCCTGTACTGTTTGACCCTATTTGAACAAGCATGTGTTGCTTTTTATTCTGATGTTAAAAAAAGTCCTTAGACTAATACATTCAGCGGGGTTTATTAGAGCAATTAAAGCAATTCAAAACAAAACAAAGTGATTCTTTTTTTTTTTTTAAGTCGGGGTCTCTGTGTTGCTCAAGTTGGAGTGCAGTGGCTCCATCACAGCTCACCATGACCTTGACCTCCTAGGCTCAAGTAATCCTCCTGCCTCAGCCTCTTTAGTAGATGGGACTACAAGTGCGTGCCACCATGCCTGGCTAATTTTTAAAAATTTTTTTTAAGGATGAGGTATCACTTTGTTGTCCAAGCTGGTCTCAAATTCCTGGGCTCAAGCAATCCTGCTGCCTCAGCCTCCCAAAGTGCTGGGATTACAGATGTGAGCCACCATGCCTGGTCCAAAGTGAGTCTTTTTATTTTATTTTATTTTAAAGATGTGGGGTACAATTCAGGGTAGGTATAGAAACGTTAATTATGCAGGTAATGAACCCTCATCAACAAGGGTACCTGCAAAGCGATTCTTAAAGCGGGCAGCCCCCAGAACCCAAATATGTTCAGAAAACTCTAGCCAACATCACGATCAGACTATATTCATAGACAGAAAATGGAAGTGAGGTTTGGAGACAACTTAATTGGTTACAGCTTAATTGGTTACCGCTTGAGGTTTCACGTTATTCAAATCAGCTGGCCTTCTGTGATTAGCTAAGCTCACCTGCTCCAACTGACCAAAACTCGGCCATTCAATAAGAGTAATGTATATTCCTAAGTTAATTTGTTTCATTAAGCATGGCTTCATATTGGTTTGGTCTATTGGGCCCAGGTAAGGATTCTAGTTTAAATCAGTGGCCTCCTACAAATTTTATTTAAAACATCGTAACATTTTTTTAAAAGATGGTTCAAAGATTATGAAAACAAACTGGATTGTTACTGTTCTGTGACAAACAGCTGTGATTCGCAAAAAAGGACCCTCTAGGATGAGAGATACCAAAACTCAACTTAGTAAGGACACTCAGGATACAAATAGACAAAACTGAGTTCTTTTTCTGTGTGAGCTCACCTGGGGAATGAGGGACCGTAGAGCCCCTGCGTGGAAAAGTGGAGTCGTCCAAGCCCTCCTGGCTTTCACAGATGTGGGGGCTGAAGTCCTAAGAGAGGAACTGATGTCGTCCTCTGTATTTTATGGCACTTCTAGTCCAAAATGTAACTTTCTGGCCCCCATCTCAGTGAACTTTGAAGTGCCTCATAATTCGCACTCCCCTTTTAATAATCCATAACTTTCATGTGAGGGATACAATCAATTTCCTGTTTTATGACTCTATCCTGACTAGTTATAGCATGATTGCCCTTTAAATCCAGGGTCTTGTTTGCACCCTGAAACCCCATCCCTTAAAAGGGACAGACGCTGGTGGAGGCACCATCCCAGGAGAGCAGCCAGGATGAGGCATTGGAGTCCAGGGCTCAAGTCCAGATCTGACCATCTAGCTCAAATCAAAGGGGTTGTATCCGTGTGTGGATGTCCTCTCTCCCCAACGAGGCTGTGAAACATCCAAGGTCAGTGCAGAGCTTGGAATAGCGACGCTGACATCTGTCTGGCATGTAACAGTCTTCAAGGTATCCCAAGTTTAAAAAGCTTGTCTTTGGGCATCTGTCGGTTAACTCCCATAACAAGCCTGGGGACCTAGCAGGGCAGGCTGTACAGACCGCAATTTACAAATGGGGAAACCAAGACTGAGATACACGAAAGTGATGGGTTCCACCTCAAGTCACTCAGCAAATTGGTTGCAAAGTTCAGGTCAGAACCACAGCTCCTTTTTCTCCCTTCTTCATCCAGAACTTCATTTTTTATCTCTTTTGTATCTTCTGTCTCCAAGGTAGATTTTGTTTGATAAAAAGTGGTACGCTGCTTTAAAAAGTTTGAAAGTTCTGGAATAATGTTTCCAAATTCCCAACTGATACTGATATTTGGTATTCAGGAATGAGAAATTGGAATTTCCAGGAATTCTCGAGTATTCCCGAAATAATAAATTACTGCATATTGTTTATAACATCCTATTTACATGCTTTTAAATAATAACAAGTGACCACAGTAATAAACAGTGAATAAAGTTGTTTTTTCATTAGGGTTTATGATAGAGTTTGGATGTTTGACCCCTCCAAACCTCGTGTTACAATGTGATTTCCAGTGTGGGAGGTGAGGCCTAGTGGGAGGTGTCTGGGGCATGGGGGTGGATTCCTCGTTGCTAGCTTGGTGCCCTTCCTATGGAAATGAACATGAATCCTGGAGGAACATGAGGACTGGTTAGGCCAGCATCAATTGAGTAAATTTGGTAAATTATTTTAAGGAAAGGGACCTCAAGATAAAAATCTACAAAGAAACACACTGATAACAGCAAGGAGCTGTCAAGGCTGGAGAGCCAGCTGTAAAATATTTGCTGTTGGTTCTGTAGCCAACAAAGGAAGTAGCCAACAGAAAGGCAGTCGACTATTGCTGGTAACTAACCTTATCTTAAAGCAGCAAGAAACTACCATCAATCGGCCACTTCGCAAACCTCTGGAAATTCCCTTTTTGCAGGTTACCCCCAAAGGCAATTCCTCCTGGCCCACACTGGACCCCTCTGATAAAAATATCCCTCTAGCGCGTGCCTCTTTGCAGCAGACACTCTCGCTGCTGTCCAGCCCGTTGTGCCCTTCACAAAGTATCTTCCCTTTAATAAATCTACCTTTCTTAAATCATGACTGTCTTGGTGAATGCTTTCACACCCCCACGACTCTGGCCATACCTAGCCTGCCACACACAGCATCCTTGCTCTAGAGCTCACGAGAGAGCTGGTTGTTCCCTTCCTGGCACTCCCCCTCCTCTTTCTTGCTCCTCCATGTGACTTGTGAAAGGGTAAGGAAAGTAGAGTAAGAGTTGACAAGGGGTATGCTGTGTGCATGAGAGGAGGATGACCCCGGGTGTCCTTGACTCTGGCGGCTTGGCTACCCGCCCAGGACAAGGAAAGTAAACCAAATGTTCTGTAAACCAGGTGTTTACGGCGTAGCCTTTGGTTTATCAGGAAACTGGACTCGGACCCTAGCCAAGTGCGAGTTCATGAGTACTGAGTTAATTAATTGATGCCTGCTCTGTTAGCAAGGGTGGCTCCTCTTTGTCTGAATATAGCATGGGAAAGGGCAGCAAGGGAGAGCCCAAGATTGAGATTCTCAGTTGGGCGATGCTGTCTCCGGTGCTGTCCCTGTCTGGGTGATGAGAATTTCCCCGAGGTAGGATCGCAGGATGGTGGTAAAGTGTTTTCCCCTCTTTTCTTCCCCCCCCCTTACTAATATCTATTTCTATATCTAAATAAAGCTGTTTAATTTTCTACTGCTGGCGGGTGGTGGTGTTCTTTGCGGATCGAGCCCAATTAATATTGGACCATGCACGGCAATACAGTGAGATTCCTTGCTGTCATAACTTGCCAGCTCCTTTTGCTTTCAACAGGAGTAAAAGCTTCTCGAGGTCTCACCAGAAGCCCAGACGCCACCGCCACTCAGAGATGTGAGCTAAATAAACCTCTTCTCTTTATAAATTTCCCAGTTTTAGGGATTCCTTTTGTTAGGTCGGTGAGCGGATGCCATGAGAATGATGCAAAAAATTGTACAAAGAGTAGGTCAGAAAGAGTTTACTTAGAAAGTAGGTTAGAGAAAAAAAGGTAGATCCATTTCTCCAAGATTGGAGAGGGGGCCAGACACTTAAGGGATATTTAGCAGTGAATGCTTGAGGTAGAAAGCTTTTAAAGCTTTCCTTTTAGTAAGAGTAAGTAAGCATTGTTGGATGAGATAATATAGGAGCTGTCTCCATGGTGATGGAGTAGTGTCTGTGTCAAGTTGGTCAGAAAGGGTTGATCACAATGGATGAGGTCAGTTTAGCCCTTTATGTCTGGAATACTTTGGATAAAAGGGTAATTAGTACAAAGTGTTCTTGGGGGGTTACAAGACAATTATCAGTAAGGAACTTTCTGGGAAACTGGCTTTGTTTCTTGTTTAACAATGATATGGTGGGTTGAAATAAGCTGGTGAAAAAGCCTGACAAAGTTAGGCAATGTTAAAATGGCTGCCACCCTGACTCAAGTTACTCCATTTTGGTTTTTCATCCTTTCGCCTTTATAGCAACACAAAACAGACCAATACCATTTATTATTATCATTAAACATATATGGTGACAAGATCACTTCAGTAACATGTAAAAATCGTTTCTACCTAATAGAGGCACTGGATGTAGAAATCGTGACAAACAAATGCCAAATAAAAATCACTTTAAAATGGAAATATAATACCACAAATATTTCATATTTAAAAGTTATCATTTTTAAAGCGAACTTTTAAAACCCAAAGCTTTAACTGTTCCACTTGAGAGTTTTGATCCGTGCTTTGTGACAAATATTCTAGATGTAGAAAACTTTGTTTCACTTTTCTTTGATGTTGATTGAATTATCAAGAGCCTACCCTGAAAATCTTCAAGTTAAGCATTAGGGTACATGTTGCTTCATAGGGTCTCATTTTCTTTTTTAAAAAATTTATTTTATTTATTTATTATTATTATTTTTTGAGTCAGAATCTCACTCTGTCTAGTACAGCGGCATGCTCATGGCCACTGCAGCCTTGACCTGGTGGGCTCAGGTGATCCTTCCACCTCAGTCTTCTAAGCAGCTGGAGCCACAGGCAAGTGCCACCATGCTCGACTGATTTTTTAATTTATTGTAGAGATGAGATCTCACCATGTTGCCTAGGCTGGTTTTGAACTCCTGAGTTCAGATAATCCTCTCCCCTCTGTCTCCCAAAGTGCTGGGATTATAGACGTGAGCCACCATGTCCGGCTCATTTTCTTTTTCTTTTTTGTTTATTTATTTATTTTTTGAGTTGGAGTCTCAATCTGTTGCCCAGGCTGGAGTGCAGTGGCACGCTCATGGCCACCACAGCTCGACCTGCTGGGCTCAGGCAATCCTTCCGTCTCAGCCTTCCAAGTGGCCAGAACTATAGGCGCACAGTACCATGCCCGGCTAATTTTTGACTTATTGTAGAGATGAGATCTCACCAAGTTAACTGGACTGGTCTCAAACCTGCAGGCTTAGGCAATCCACTTGCCTCAGCCTCCCAAAGCGCTGGGATTACAGGCTGAGCCACTAAGCCCGGTCTCATTTTCTTTTTTAATTAGGAGTCTTTTTTTTTTACCCTCGTCTTGATTTTGCTGTTGAAATCAATATTTCTCTTGCTCTTGCTAATTAAGATTCCAGAGCAGTTTCTGATTTCCTGTTGGAATGTTATGCAACAACCACATCTTCTTTTTCCATCTGTTCTGTTGAAGTATTTACAAAGAACTGTAGCCCATAGTGGATATTCAGACACATCAAAATGTCAGCAATCATTACTGAGAAGTGTTCAAATAATATTAACCTTCAGACTCACTGGCAAGGTTAACAGAATCACTTGCTGAAATTGCCAATTTCAGAACTTATTTTGCTTCCAAAATTAGTTATTTTTTTTCTGACATCACTCATAGAATTTGTATAAGTATCCTATGAGTCTAAAGTACTACTACTTATTGTTAGAAGCAGATCAGGCCACAGACACCCACATACACAAATGGTGTATGCTGGAAAATCAACTCCTGGAAAAAAAAAAAAAAGTCCTGATATGTAGCATTTGCCAGATTCCAAGGGGAGGCACAAATGCTCCCACGATGGTCAATGCTCAGCTACCAATGTGATGTCACTGAGACTCAGAAAAAGATGCATCTGGCTCTCTCTCAAGCCTACAAGATCCAGCTAGCTCCAGCACACTGATATGGCAACAGCAGTTGGCAAGACTGAGTAGATAATGAACACTGTGAGGCATTGACTGGACGTGGACTGTTTCCCCACCCCCTCAGGGAGTGGCTTCTGAAGGGTATGGGATGCAGGTAACCAGGCAAAGCTGAAAGCAATGTAGTCATCACTTTTTTTTTTTTGAATTGGAGTCTCACTCTGTCGCCCAGACTGGAGGGCAGTGGCACGCTCACGGCCACCACAGCCTCAACCTGCTGGGCTCAAGTGATCCTTCCTCTTCAACCTTCCAAGTAGCTGGAACTACAGGTGCATGCCGCCATGCCCAGCTAATTTTTTAAAATTTATTGTAGAGATGAGATTTTGCCATGTTTCTCATGCTGGTCTCGGACCCCTGGGCTAAGGCAAAGTCATCACTATTTTTTTTTTTTGAGTTGGAGTCTCACTCTGTCGCCCAGACTGGAGTGCAGTGGCCACTCCCAGCTACCACAGCCTTGACCTGCTGGGCTCAGGTGATCCTTCCCTCTTAGCCTTCCAAGTAGCTGGAACTACCACGCCCGGCTAATTTTTTTGGTTTATTGTAGAGATGAGGTCTTGCCAAGTTGCCCAGGTGGGTCTCGAACCCGCGGGCTCAGGCAATCCACTCACCTCAGCCTCCCAAAGCACGGGATTACAGGCTGAGCCACCGAGCCCGGATAAAGTCGTCACTCTTAATCAATGTAATTGTACACACTGCATAGGAATCTGACTCAATATGCTTGCCTATAAACTTCTTGCTATACTGCCCAGAGGTGTGGATTCTTCACCAACCTGCTGCCATCATAATTTTAATAAACCAGCATCTTTCCCTAACAGACCTCTGGGTGATTTCTTTGGAACTGGTAAACATTACATGCAAGCCTTCTCAGATATAGGGTTACCACAGTGCAACCACTTCTCTCCTTTGTTCTGTTCCACTCAGAGCTGTCAACCTTAAATGTTGGCTACGCACCGACTCTTGCTTGTGATTCGGTGTCAGCGGATTCTAGTAACATCTAGTTCAACATGTTGATGGTTAAGCTTTAATTCTCACAGAACACATTTCCCAGGTTCCTAGATTTCTCAACTTATTTTTCACATGATTTGGAAAACATAGCATTTCTGAGAAATGTGGGGAAGGAATTCCTGCATGAAAATACGAATCCAGGAGATTCAAGTGAAATTCACTTGCTTGAATGATCATGATCCTACTGGATACATTTTCATGGACCCAATTTTGCCCACTGGTCATTTTTGTTGATCTCATTTTAGCAGATTTTAGGTATGGAGTCATATAGGATTTGGTCTTAAGTTTAATGATTTTTCAGAGAGGCTGATTGCCAGGGTTGGATCAGTAATCCTTTGACTTTATGTCCGACCTTGTGCACAGGCGGCACACATAGCTAGTTGTCTCCTAACCTTAGTTTTAATCTTTTTCCTTATTAAAAAACAACAAGGCTGGGCATGGTGGCTCATGCCTGTAATCCCAGCATTTTGGGAGGCTGAGACAGGGGGATTGCTTGAGCCCAGGAGTCTGAGACTAGCCTGGGCAACATAGTGAGACCTCATCTCTATTAAAAAAAAAAAAATTAGCCAGGCGTGGTGATGTGTGTCTGTAGTCCCACCTATTTGAGAGGCTGAGGTGGAAGGGTTGCCTGAGCTCAGGAGGTCAAGGATGCAGTGAGTTGTGATTGTGCCACTGCACTGCAACCTGGGTGAGAGAGTGAGATCCCAAGTCAATTAGAAAGAAAGGAAAAAGAAGGAAGGAAGGAAGGAAGGAAGGAAAGAAGGAAGGAAGGAAAAAAGGAAAGAGAGAGAAAGAGAGAGAGAGAGAGAAAGAAAGAAAACAATATCACAGTCTCCCTTGGAGCTAGCGTGGCTAACAGGAATGGCATGCACTCCTGGGAAATGTTCTTAAATAGAGGAGGACTGTTGTTCTTCGTCTTTCTTCCTTCAACTGGCCAGAATGTGGATACAACGGCTGGAGCTACAGAAGTCACACTGGGCCCCAAAGTGACCTTGGGAACAGAAACCACACACACGGGGGAGCAATGAGATAAAAAGGAGCTTGGGTTCCTGATATTGTGGGAGCCCCTATCAGTCCCAGACTGCCCACTTCCAGGCTTTTATGCCAAAACAAAACAAAACTATCTTATTTAAACCACAGTTGATATGAGGTTTTCTATCACTCACAGCTAAAACAAACAGCATACCAACACATTTAATTCTGTTACACAGTTTATGGGAGGCCGTTGTTTTGGACGAGCCTCCCGCACTAGGTCCTAGCAGACCAGCCCAAGCCAGAATGGAGTCACTTGTGCTAAGTGCCTCACAATCAAACCAAACTTTGAAACGAGCCCGTTTTCCAAAAACACAGGAGATTTCAGTCAGCCTGAGTCAGTATAAAAAGAAAGTTCCCCTCTGCTTTAGCCCTATAAGGAAGATTACTTTGAAATGACCAATCTGCCTTTCATTCCCTGTTTCTGCTTTCTTCAACCCTTTTTTGACTTATAATTTGTTTGTCTTCTATTCATTTCATTGGAACACTCATTCTATTTTACAAGATGAGTTGTTACCTGATTTTAGAATCACAGATAAAGCCAGTTAGGGCTGGGCACAGTGGCTCATGCCAGTAATCTCAGCATTTTGGGAGGCCAAGGCAGGAGGATCCCTTGAACCCAGGAGTTTGAGACCACCCTGGGCAACACAGTGAGACCACATCTCTACAAAATATTGAAAAATTGTCTACAAAAAATAAAAAAAATTAGCCAGACATGGTGGCATGCAACTGTAGTCCCAGCTGCTCGGGAGACTGAGGCTGGATCACTTCAGCCCAGGATTTCTAGCCATGATGGTGCTACTGCCCTCCAACCTGGACAATGGAGCAAGACCTCGACTTAAAAAAAAAAAAAAGCCAATTAGATCTTTAAACAAAATTTGTTGTAATTTTGTCTTTTGGCAGTTCCTATTAAAAGCAAAGACCACTAGCAAGAGTCTTTGAGAGGTCAGTAATGGAGTGTGACAATGAAAGACCTTAGCATTATCCAGTGGCCTCAGGAAGTGTGATGGAGGTGACTGCGCCTAGAGGTACGAATGATACATTTGTAATTTAAGAGACTGTGGGCCGGGTGTGTTGGCTCAAGCCTGTAATCCCAGCACTTTGGGAGGCCAAGGTGAGAGGATTGCCTGAGACCAAGGATTCAAGACCAGCCTGGGCAACATGGCGAGACCTCGTCTCTACAATTAAAAAAAAAAAATTAGCCAGATGTGGTAGCATGCACTACTTGGAAGGCTGAGATGAAAGGCGAAAGAATTGCCTGAGCCTAGCAGGTGGAGGCTGTGGTGGCTATGAGCATGCCACTGCGCTCTAGCCTGGGCAACAGAGTGAGACTTCAACTAAAAAAAAAAAAAAAAAGACTGTGGCTTTGTGGATGCATGTCTTCCCATCTGCCAAGAAGGTTGATAAATAAGTAAACTTCTGTGCTGCTTTGAGCTGGGGTAGCCTGGGAAAAGTTTTCAGACTTCTTATCCTTCAAGGGTCTTTTTGCAAATATCTAGATTCTTTCCTTTTTAGCAACCAGACTCCAGGAAGACATACATGTACCTTATTGCTGTACCAGCTGAGATTTTAGGAACTGGCTGAAGGAACTGGAGGATTCAATCTAGGGAAGAGGTTGGGGTGAGGGTTGGGTCTGAGAGTTGCTTTCACATATCAGCATAGAAAATGGTTTAGCTTTCTTCATGGGGGGGCCCAGGACAAAACCAGAACCAAGGGGTGGAGGCTGACAATTTCCCCCAAATTAAAGAGAAACCTCCTGCCATCAGAGCTGGATGAAGGCAGCTGCATGTATAATCTACTTTCTGATAGTACCTCTCCACTGCTGGGGGTATGGAGGCAGAGGATGTAGGAGGGACCATTAACCGAACAGCAGTTCCCATGTACCAGTCTACATACTGGTACCTATCTGTAAAAATTTTCTAGGTCTCATTTCCCAAATGAGAAAAAAAAGGCAATGTAGTTCATCTTTCATAATGTGAAATATTTGCAATTTGAAGTACATTTTCTTTATTTTGTTTTGGGAGGTGTTTGGGTGTTCTTTTTTGTTTGCTAGTAGGTGGTACTAGTTGTTTAACATCCTAATTTGACAAAATAAAATCGTAGCAACCCTATATAGTCTCCATGAACATTTACTGGTCGTGAAATCTGGAAATCTGGATGATACATGATTCTCAATTGACTTTCCAAGCCTCTGTAGTTTATTTGAGTGGCCACTAGATGGCATCCTTGTGTATTTATAGCAGCTAGATAATTATTTCATGGTGCAAATTAGAGAAAACAGAAAGGTGATCTACTTACTTGCAGTAAATTAAACTTTATTGACAAAGTATTCATTTTTGCCATAGCTACTTTTTGATAGATACTAATTTCTATTGGTATTTGAAAACAGCTAATTTTCAAAGTGCTAATCTACCTTCCTAAATGCTCTCTTTAAATATGCCTCCAATATCCTCAGAAATTTAATGTACTTACAACAAACCATTTCTCTTGGTCAAAGCCTTCTGTGATATCTCAACTGGCTAATGACTTTAGCCACGTGAGTGGGGACTAGGCCCTGCTCATTTTTATAGAGCACACAACATCAAGCACGCTGCCACATTAATGGAATGATAATAATTTCCATTTGTCTAGAGGCGTGTGCTTTACAAGTTCCTTATAGTTTATTCTACTCCATGCCCAGCTAATTTTTTGATTTATTGTAGAGACAGGGTCTCGCCAAGTTGCCCAGGCTGGTCTCGAACCCGTGGGCTCAGGCAATCTTCTCACCTAGGCCTCCCAAAGCATAAGCCCCCGTGCCCGGCCAAGGGAATTCGAATTTTATTTACATGAGTGACAGGACACTACTGGAGGGTTTTGAGGTGGGAGAGACACGCTCTGAAGAGTGAATGGGCTCCATTTGAAGATATTCTGAAGGGGGCAGACAGGACTCCCTGAAGCACTGGAGGCAGAGGCTGAAGGAAAGAGTAATCCAGGATGTTCCAAAGGTTTTTGTCCTGAGCAGTCAGGTGAGTGTTTCCATTTACTTATATGGGAACAATTGGGAAAAAATATGTTGGGAGAGGTACTTGAGAAATCTGAGGATTCTATTACACATTCAAGTTCAGATGTCCACTAGGCAAGTGGTTATTCAAGTCTGGACTTCAGAGGATGGGTTGGGACTGGCAAAGTTGCTATGAGACCCATCCTTGTGGTCTTCTGCCCCATGAGCAGCTCAGATACAATAGAAGCCATTGAACTTCTAATGGCACCTAGAAATGTAGCATTATCCCACAAAATTAATCTGGAATGTTTACTAAATTAAACACTCACTGAAGCTATCAGACATAAGATTAATACATTTCAAAACATAAAAGTATATTTTGAAAAGTTAAGGAACCAAATTTTCTACTGAATTTACTTATTGAGAAGTTACTTTGTTTCTGAATGACGACTGTAGCAACTTGAGAGCTTTCCTTGAGGCTCCACTGGTAGGGACTTTGGGGTACAGACCCCTGTTGAACCACTGCTCCTTTTTTAGAACACAGTCCTGAGGAAATAAGCAAAGGACTGGCTTGAGTTTCGTTAACAAGGATATTCATCTCCGTCATTATTTATAAAAGAAACATTGGGAACAAAGTAACTATCAAATGGTACACAATAATTATGGCATATTTATAGAATGGAAACTTATTCACACATTAAAACAATGTCAATAAAGAGGTTTTTCTGGTAACATGGTAGGCCAATTATGATATAAAATTTTTTGATAACACAATAGGCATAATCATGACATAAAATTAAGCGAATCATGAGATATAAATGTTGGCTGGGTGCAGTGGCTCACATCTGTAATCCCAGCCTTTGGGTGAGGATTGCTTGAGCCCAGGAGTTCAAGACCAGCCTGGGCAACATAGTGAGACCCTGTCTTTACAAACAACAACAACAACGAATATGTATATATAATGTGCCTATATGATATGATTTCAATTACATAAAAATATGCCTGTATAAAAATGACCAGATAGAGAGAAATTACTTTAAAATATTTAGTGCTGTTACCATAGAGGGTGGAATTTCTTCTCATATGTATTGTTTTGGTTTTGTCCAAGCTTCCTGTAATGGGCACGTGCTATTTTATACTCTGAAAAAACCCACTGTGTGGATCAAAAACAGTGAAAAAGAAACAAGAAAATAGAACTAGCTTTGGCCTGGGAAACCAATGGACAGGGGTTCTGGTTTGCCTGCTTTCACCCTTTGAGCACGGGGAGCTCCATTCCTTCTCTGAGCCTCGGGTTTGTCACCTGCAAGATGTGTCTAGGAATCCCAGCCTGTCTCCCTCTTGGGGTCGGTGAGAAGATTCAGCAGTTATGCCAGCCAAGGGGCTGATCACAGATGCAATGCAAAGTTTGGAATTTGAAGTGTCCTCTCCAAGGCTCCAGGTATAATATACTATCTTCCAATGAGCGCACGGTTAGTGGGAGCAAAGTTCACGGTGCAGTAGCTCCTTTGGGTACCTCGTCTTGGGCCCCAAGGAAATGGGTCTTCCGGTGCCCACTGGATGTGGGCCCAGCCCTGACTGCTTCGTGACTTAGGGCTTGGTAGATGGGAGAGACCTCAGCTATCCTCTGACAATAATACCTATTTTATAGTTACATTGATTGAAAATCTGCAGCACCATTCACAATAACAAAAACATGGACCTAACCTTGCTGCCCATCAAAAGTGGACTGGATATAGAAAATGTGGTACATATACACAGTGGAGTATTATGCAGTCATAAAGAAGGACAAAAGTATGGACTTCACAGAAAATTGGATGGATTTAGAGTCCATCATACTCAGTGACCTATCACAGGAACAAAGAACTGAATACCACATGCTCTCAATCATAAGTGGATCCTGAACAGTTATCACAATATTACAAAAGAGATTGGCAGGTATGGGACACGGTAAGGGTAGGGCACGTAACATCACTAAGGGTTCCCATTCCTAAACCAGGGGAAGTGAGGACCAGTTAGAGGCCCAAACTGCACCTGCACATAGACTACTTATGTACCTAATCCTGACATATCCCACATCTTAACAGTAAAATAAAGAAAAAAAAAGATAATTTACAGTATGTCAAGATTGATCCCTTTTACTCATTTTGTTCACTGATTCCTGCCCAATATATATTTATTGTGCACATACTATATGTCGTACCTGTGTAGCTGGAATTATTATTGTTATTTTTTGAGTTGGAGTCTCACTCTGTCATCCAGACTGGAGTGCAGTGGCCGCTCCCGGCCACTGCGGCCTCAACCTGCTGGGCTCCGGCGATCCTTCCGCCTCAGCCTTCCGAGTAGCTGGAATTACAGGCGCGCGCTACCATGCCCGGCTGATTTTTTGATTTATTGTAAAGATGAGGTCTCGCCAAGTTGCCCAGGCGGGTCTCGAACCCGCGGGCTCAAGCAGTCCACTCACCTCAGCCTCCCAAAGTGCGGGATTACAGCCGCACCGAGCCTGGCTGTAGCTGGAATTATTAAATCCATTTTTATGTGGAAGAACTTCCCTGCACATTACCCTTCTGCGGGGTCTGACACACACCAACTCTCACTCTTGGGATGAGTGAGGCTCACACCAAGCTGGGATAACAGAGTTTGGCTTCTGTCACACAACTCGGAACACAGAAAGAGCCAGAGACTCTTGTGGCATAATAATGCATCTATATATAATACACTAAGAGGCAATCACCTGGGCTGTGCTAAGAGTCTCAATGTTTCATGGGTGCTTGGCTTTGAAGCTGTACTTTGGGGCTATTTTCTTTCATCTCCTCCTTCATGTTCACCCATTTGAAATCATCTCTGGCTCCATCCAGGAGAAAACAAGATGGGACTCAATGATTGATCACTAGGGACAGATGCAGGGGAGAGGGAGGTGATGGGGGAGTAAAATAGGTCATAGGGCTTGGGGAGGGGGGGTGAAGGGAAAAGAAGTCTAGAAAAAAGAGACTCCCAGGGAGACTGGAAGAGGGGCAACTCCTTGGGCACGGTTGAGAACAAAGGAGGCCATAACTTTTGAGGAACAGGAAGGGCAATCCAAATAGGACGGAGAATTCACCCCTGATCCCTCCTCTATGGTAGGTGCTATGGGGATGACATCGGGCAACTTGAGCCCAAGGGAAAGAACTCTGTGTAAAACCTTCCAAACTCTGTGTAAGTGACTTCTTGGCTAATCCTCAGACAGCTGCTTTTTTTCCAGTTACGGTCTTTACTGCCTTGCCCTTCTGAAATTAAGGGTGTAGTAAGGGAGTTACAGTTAGATGAGGAAATTAAGGCTTAAAAAGGCAAGGCACCAAACACAAAGAGAGGCCCTTATTTAGATCTTTAGTCGAGCAAAGAAACCATAAAAATAAGGAGAGAAAAGATTAGGACATTACGAAACAATTAGAAATTTTAAATTTAGAAATGGCTAGATATTTGATGATATTAGATATTATTAATAACATTTTACACATGGTAATAGTATTGTGCCATATGTTAAAATAAGTCATTGTCTTTTAGAGGTACATTTTCTATGGGTGTAATAAATATTTATGGATATAATGATATGGTGTCTCGGATTTACCTTCAAATCATGATGGAGTCATAGAAGTTGGGTAAGGATATAAGCAGAAGAAGATGGCTACAAGTTGGTCATTGCTAAGGCTGAGGGCTGAATAGGACATTATTGTTCATTACATGATTCTACTTTTGTGTATGTTTACAATTGTCCAAAATTTTGAATTCATGTTTCCGTGGATATGAGGAAGCTGGAAAAGGACCTGAGGGCTGTTTGTCTTCAAAGCCTGCTCTTTATGACTTTGCTACTCTATCTCTTTCCAACCCATCTAGTGCAGGGGACGTCCTCCCCAGTATCCCAATTCGCGCTCTGTCCTCTGTCTGGATACCTCCTGAGACAGGCCATTCCACTCAAAGACTCCTTTCCAGGGTGAGCTGTCATCTTAACTCCTTCATCCTGTTTCTTGCCAGAGTAGCCTTTCCTGACCACTGCCATCCCAGACTGGGGTAGGCAGCATATTCTGTATTTCTAGAGTGTTCTATACTTCTCATCACACTTACAATTACTTCTTCAGTGTCTACCATCTCTTCTTGGCTATAGCCCCATGGAGTCAGGGCTTTGCTGGCTACATTTCTGCCTGTGTGTTGCTCAGTGTTCAAACTATTTGGCCTTGAACATATGGATGCAGAAGGGATTGGTCCTCAGTATGGCCAGGTCATTATATGAAGATGTGTTCCCTGGAGGGTTGGCACCCTGGGGGCTCAGGTCAGAGGACCCACAGAGTCCTCAGTCCTTAGCCCACAGTGCTTTCTGTGGGTTAGAGATACACGTGGTGAGTGGGTGCATGGGGAACATTGCAAAAATTAGATTACTTCCGTGGGGTTTGACATTTTAGAAGTGACAGCATTGTCAGTTATTTTTCAAAGCAATGGAAAATGAAAAACAACGAATACAAGCAAGAGATAGCTAATCCTCGTGAACAAGTTTGATGTCTTGAGCATAGATTCTAATGGGATTTTCTTCGAATTGCTGAAGGGTGAATGACTGCTTTATTGATTTTTTGGCTTTCTGTTCTCATTTTCTTTGGAAAATCTCATGGGATGTGGCCAAAGGGGCTGGAATTCCATGAAATGATCTTTGGGATGCCAGATGAGTATGGCAGAGCTGGGACATGCTGGGAAGGGCGCCCAGGCAGGACTTGTGCTCTGTCTGAAATCACGACCGACTTTTGTGACCTGGTTCTAA
Organism: Tarsius wallacei; assembly: GCA_963574415.1. Classification (NCBI taxonomy): domain Eukaryota; kingdom Metazoa; phylum Chordata; class Mammalia; order Primates; family Tarsiidae; genus Tarsius; species Tarsius wallacei. The sequence goes on from CAUYQG010087037.1 coordinate 16,974, forward strand.
GGGACAGGAAGGACACATGGGCTTTCAAGTACAGGCAGTTTAATTGGAACCTAATTGATTCAAGATGTTGTCACCCTTGAACTATTTAAGTAAAAGTTGCCTGATGGTAATGCTGGCCATATTTTCTATGATAATATTTATTAATTTGCTTATTTTAAAAATTTCTTTTTATTATGTAAATTCAAAGTTAAAGCATATTTAAAAGGAAACTTACAGTTGCCATCAGGGAAGATTAAGAGGATAGATTATTTTTCTTAATCTTGAAAGGAATGTGTACTTTTTTCTTTAAGGATAAAAGTTAGTTTATATTCCCCTATATTCAGAACTTATCACTATTTTCCATTTTTTATTTGTGCTATTCATAATAAAAGCATACATTTTAAATCTATAAAACTAAATTAATATCTTCTTTTTATTGTGTTAAAATATGCATAATGGAACATTTACCACAGTAACCATTTTTAAGTGTGTAGTTCAGTGATATTAAGTACATTTACACTGTTGTGCAAGTATCACCTCCATCCATCTCCAGAACTTTCATCTTTCCAAAGTGAAACTCTGTACCAATGAAATACTAACTCCCCACTTGCCCCTCCCCCAGTCCCTGGTAGCCATCATTCTCCTTTCTGTTTCTATGAGTTTTAATACTCTGGGTACATCAAACTCTCAAAATTATTTATACTCTCTGTAAGTGAATCATACAGCATTTGTCCTTTTGTGACTGGCTTATTTCACTTAGCATAAAGTCTTCAAGGTTCTCCCATGTTATAGCTACTTGGAATTTAGAATTACAGCTACTCAGCATTGTCTTCCTTTTTAAGGCCGAATAATATTCCATTGTATGTATATACTAACTTTTACTTTTAAAGTTCTTATTATGGCAAATTTCAAAGATACATAAAAACACAGAGAATAGTACAGTGTTCTCCCAGGTACCCATTATCCAGCGTTAACAAACTTGCTTTATCTGTGCTCCATCCACTGCCCTATGAAAATAACCCCAGACATATCATTCACTTTGCAAATATTTCAGGATGTATCAAAAAGATTCTCATTAAAAGCCTAACCACAACACCATTGTTTTTTTTGTTTGTTTTTTTGAGTTGGAGTCTCTGTTGCCCAGGCTGGAGTGCAGAGGCACGCTCATGGCCACTACAGCCTCAACCTGCTGGACTCAGGCGATCCTTCTGCCCCAGCCTTCCAAGTGGCTGAAACTATAGGCATGCGCAACCATGCTCGGCTAATTTTTTAAAAATTTATTGTAGAGATGAGTTCTCGCCAAATTGCCCAGGCTGGTATTGAACCCGTGAGCTCAGGCAATCCTCTCACCTCGGCCTCCCAAAGTGCTGGGATTATCGGCATGAACCGCGGTGTTTGGCCCACAACGCCATTGTCATACCCCAAAACATTTCGCAATAATTCTGTAGTATAAATCAACTATTCTATCAATGTTCAAATCCTATACCATTTTAAACTTTTTATTTAATTGTGTTTTTTGACAAGTTTATAATTGGTCATTTAAACTTCCAAAGGTCTGAGTGGTGGTAGAAGGGTTAGTTCTAAATTAAGATAGGTGGGATTTGAGCTAATAGTGTTCCAACTACACTTCACGTACAAGAATCTTTTCCTTGCCTATCTGTTCCAGCCTGTTTACCTGCAAAAGTAGTGGGCGTAAAGAAACAATTGCTCCTTTATGGTTGAGATCTTCCAAAGATTTGGCCTGTTCATTTTTTGTGCTCTCTTTTCTGGATTTGGCTCCTTGTACTCTTCCCCAGGAAAACGTAATAGTTCCTCATTTGGAGATGGGTAAGAGGATTGACTCTTGAGTACCTGGAGCTGTTAACTGCAGTTTGAAAATGAAAAGGCTTATGAATGAAAAGGAAAGAAAAAGTGAATGAATGAGTGGTATTGGAGGACGTTGTAAGACAGATGCAAGAATAAAGATAACATGACATGATCAACCTGGGAATTTCTGGGACAAAAGTTGGAAAACCATACCCTGGACAAAGGACAACATGAAAGGAGATTCAGGGAGGGATTCTTACCTATAATCTAAGATAAAACTTTCCTCCCTTTTATTGTTTTCTATTAAATTAGGTTTACCAGATAAAACACAGGATGCTCAGTAAAATCTGATTTTCAGATAAACAATGAATACTTTTAAAAGTATGGGTGTGTCCCAAAGTATGTAGACATACTTACACTAAAAAGACGTATTCATTGTTTATCTGAAATTCAAATTTAATTAGGCATCCTGCATTCTTATATTATGGGGACTCTGTTTTTTTTTTTTGAAACTGTGGACCATTTGATTTGGTCTTTAGGGTCCTTAGTTTTCTTTCTTGGACTATGGCTGAGTTTTCTTTATTCAGTCCGCTTGTCCTATGTGTCTACCTAATATTATAGCATTATAGTTGCCGGGTGCAGGGGCTCACGCCTATGGTCCCAGCACTCTGGGAAGCAAAAGCGAGAGCATTGCCTGAGCCCACAGGTTCAAGACCAGCTTGGGCACCTTGGAGAGACCTCGTCTCTACAATAAATCAAAAAAATTAGCTGGGCGTGGTGGTGTGCGCCTGTGGTTCCAGCTACCTGGAAGGCTGAGGCAGAAGGATTGCCTGAGCCCAGCAGGTCGAGGATGTGTTGGCCATAAGCGTGCCACTGCACTCCAGCCTAGGTGACAAAATGAGACTCCGACTCAAAACCAAAAAAAGGTGGCCCAGTCTACATTAGCACCGAATATAAGAGCAGAGTTATGCACCTCATAGCAATGTTTGATCGACAATGGGCGTATAAACAACAGTGTTTCTCTAAGATAAAGATTCCATATTTTTGCTGTACCATTCCTATGTTTAGACATGTCTAGGTACACAAATACTTAACGCCATGTCACAGTTGCCTTCAGTTTTCAGTACAGTCACAGGCTGTACAGGTTGGTAGTCCAGGCCCAAGAGGCTCCACCATCCATCCATACAGCCTAGGTGTGTGATAGGCTGCACCATCCAGCTTTGTATAAATACGCTCTGTGATGTTCCCATGAAGATGATGTCATTTAAGGACACATTTCTCGGAATGTTTCCAGGTCTAAGTGACATATGACTCTACTTATTCCCCAACCCTCAGCAAGGCAGATATGATGAGTGGTTTTTTTTTTTTTTTTTTGCTAACTCTCAGGGCAAAAAGATTGAGAACCGCCAGTTTCGAGCACTTCTTGAATTAGGCAAACTTTTCTTTTATGAGGCCTAGCATCAAGGTTTTGTTCAAAAAGAATTTGAAATGTTATTTTATATTGTAAAACTGTGTACAACAAAGGGTAATGATTTAAAATACATCAGCTGTTTTGAGTTCCAGTGGTGGACTTCCAGCTACCACTAATACAACCGAACTTCTCTGTGCATTCTCAAGTCAACACTCAAGAATTTCAACTTAACTTTAGCAAGAGCAAATATTTGTATTTGAAAAGAAAACATTTGAATTCAGGATTCATTAAGATAAAAAGTTCACAAACTAAAGATGCCTTGTTAGTTGACAGCCCTCATGGCAGCGTCTAGGTCAGATAGCTTATATTGACTTCAAAGACTATTTCCCTTGGCTTTGCACAATCAGATTTGTAATTATTCCAACACGGGATTTTAAAAAAACCTAGTCTCTTTAAGCTACGTTTTCAGAAAAAGCTGTTGAAAGAGCAAATTTCTGCTCAGTTGTTTTTTCCTTTGCTTAAAAAAAAAAAAAAGAAAGTGCCAGGAATCCCACCCCACCCTGCTGCTGGGTAACAGTCAATCATTTATTATTCCTGGATAAAACACAAACATTCATGTCTATGAAAAAGTTTTGTAATGAATGGGATCTTGGTCTCTATTAAAAACAAAAAATGGCTAAAAAGAGACTTCAATTTATTTTCAAGTTCTATGGCTGAATTCCTATAATTCCTAACTGGTGAAAATATTGGCAAGCTACAAGATTTTACTCAGAGTCAGATTTACTTCTTTGGTGTATGCCCAGAGGTGCTATTGAGAGCTATTTGTGGCTAACTTTTCAGGAGACCAACTGGGCTTCAAATGAAATGAATATTGACACTGCAATACAGTGCACAAGGAGAGGCAGGAGATTTAAATACTTTAATTTTAAAAAGCTAAGTATAACCAATTTCTATCTAGAAGTTTTAGTATTTGGCAAAGCAAAAAGGTCATGTCTTAAGATAACCAAACTTACAGCTGAACCCTTTCTGTTATATTTTGATATTAAACCAAGAGTTACAGAGCTTATCAAAATTCTTATATAATCATATAATTCATTCCACCTCACCAAATACAATCTCCCTCGATCCAAACTCAACAGTTTCCCTTCAAATTTATCATCCCTAAACCTAATTAACTCCCTAGAAGTCAATACATCCTTAACAGTAATCATTTCCCCCAAGCTGATCAAACCCCTTCCTGTAAGCACTCCCAATCACCTAGTTAACCACTAGTCATGATCCAGCAATCACCCAAGAGTCATTTCCTCCTTTCGAGAATAAAAACCGCTACATTGTAGCCAAGCACATGATTTCCCGGCTAGACACAATATTTCCTACAATCCTTTATATATGGGTATAGCCATATGACAAAGTTCTGGCCAATGGGATGTTCACAGAAATGATGTGTTCAACTTCTAGGTCAAGTCCTTAGGAAAAAACTGTTCAAGCCCTCTCTGTCCCCCTTTCATTGGGCTGGACTGTTTGAAATAAAGTGGTGAGTCAGCTTAATCATTTGAATGAAGACAACATCATGGGGATGGGGGAGCAAAAGGAAAAAACTGGGTTCCCAGATCACCTTGGGGAACAGTGCAGCCTATGTGTCTTGGACTGTCTGCTTTGGTCTTGGATTTTGGTGTAGCAAGACTACAAATAAAGATCTTTTCACTGACCTTGAAAATTTTAGCATGATGAAAAATAGTTAAAAAAAATTAAGCTTCCTTCCATGAGTTGGAAATCTCAATGTAAAAACAAACTAAACAAAACAACTTGGAGACCTAATGTCCTCCTTATCCTCAGTTTCCAAGGTAACTTACCCACAAGATTCAAGTTTTCTTTTCTTTTTTTTTTTTTTTTTGAGCTGGAGTCTCATCTCACTCTGTCGCCCAAACTGGAGTGTAGTGGCCGCTCCCGGCCACCGCAGCCTCGACCTGCTGGGCTCCAGCGATCCTTCTGCTTCAGCCTTCCAAGTAGCTGGAACTACAGGCACGCGCTACCACGCCCGGCTAATTTTTTGATTTATTGTAGAGATAAGGTCTAGCCAAGTTGCCCAGGCGGGTCTCTAACCTGCGGGCTCAGGCAATCCACTCACCTCAGCCTCCCAAAGCGCGGGATTACAGGCTGAGCCACCGAGCCCGGTTAAAATTCAAGTTTTCTTTTCTTTTCTTTTAGTCAATGTCTCAATCTGTTGCCTAGGCTGGAGTGCAGTGGCATGATCATGATCACGGCCACCGCAACCTTGACCTGCTGGGCTCAGGTGATCCTTTCAACTCAGCCTTCCAAGTAGCTGGAACTGCAGGCACTCACCACTATGCTCAGCTATTTGTTTTATTTATGTAGAGGCGAGGTCTTGCCAAGTTGCCCAGGCTGGTCTTGAACCCCTGGGTTCAGGCAATCCTCTTGCCTCTGCCTCCCAAAGTGCTTGGATTACAGGCGTGAGACACTATGCCTGGCTTTTAAAATGGTAAGCTTTTGTTTGTTTGTTTTTTGTTTCACTTTCTGGAATCTGAGTCTCACTCTGTTGCCTGAGTTGGGGTGCAGAAGCACGACTGCAGCTCACCACAGCCTCAAACTCCTGGGCTCAGGCCATCCTCCCATCTCAGCCCCCAGAGTAGTTAGGACTATAGGCACACGCCACCATGCCTGCCTAATTTTTTGATTTATTGTAGAAACAAGGTCTCACCAAGTTGCTCAGGCTGGTCTCGAACCCCTGGGCTCAGGCAGTCCTCCCACCTCTGCCTCTCAAAGTGCTGGGACTGTAGGTGTGAGCCACCATGCCTGGCTAATATTCAAGTTTTCATTTAAACTGTCTAAAAATTTTAGCTAGAAAATAAAGTGACTGTCTCATTATGTATCCAAAATTGTAGTATTTTTTTTTTTAAACACTCTTGGGAATGACCTCCTCTCAGTTAAAACAGCAATAAAAAAATCCTGTAAAACTACAAAGCTACTTCTTTAAACAAATTTAAACAAGGATAATTGTGGCATTAAAAACTTTAAAAATATCATTCAGTTCAGAATGGCTAAGACTAGAACCCATAAAAATGATGTGTCAACAGCGCTGATAAAAACCAGCTGCAAGGATGTGTAAATTCTGCTGTGGTCTCATGGTCATCCAGTCCAGATGACTATAGGCCAAGGTCTGTTGTCTCACACCTACAGTTATAATACAGTGTCTGCCTGTCCCACAGGTCAAATCCCATGGTGTCGCCAACCACAGAAGGGTTTTGGAGGGCCCAGTACTTTCCAGGCCTGTCATTTGGACATTAATTCCTGTAATCACACCGCAGAAACAGAGATTGGCCCTCAAGTATCCCTATTATGGTCCAGGAAGGAGAGGTCACCTGAAACTTTTGGTGAGAACTTTGTGTTCCTTTAGAGGACTTGGGAGAGACCATTGAGGTACTTCAGGGTTACGGACTTTTAAAACCAAATCTGAATTGTAAATCTGGATAGTATAGGAATCTTAAGCAAGGTCTGTGTGCTGTTAACTATTCAACACCTGTGGGATGAGTAAAAAGTATTATCAATACTCAATTTTCAAATGGATGGTGTCAATTTATACCACCATGTAGACCATGTGGGCCTGCAGCTGTCTAGCCCAATGTTGTAGGGTTCTGAGGTTGATGGATCATTCAGGTAAACCATCACAGTGATAAAAAATATGGGAATGGTTCATGCAGTTGATATTTGGGTCAAACAAAAACCACCACTTGGTTCCTACAGCACCTTTACCTGTCAAATTCGGAGAAATAGTCTTCATTGAAGCATCAGACCCAGCTGTCTCTTATAATGGGATTTTCTACCAGAAGATTCAGTTCAGCCACAGTGTGCACTTTGAAGACTATTTGTGAGGGTTGTTGAAGAAGGGGAGGCAAGAGTTTTACTACTGGGGAATCAGTTCTGCTCCAAAATGGTTTTTATGCTATTACAATAAGAACATTATGAGAAAGTCAGAGACATTTAGTTAGAGCACATCTAAAGAGCGACTTATGTATGGAGAAGACAGATTTGTCTTTGCATAGATTGTCTCCTTGGACAGAGGTAAAGGGAGGTAAAAGCAAAGCCTGCAGATGGTCTCTCTTTGTCCTGGGTATGCTGATTGGCAGCAAAGAGGCAGTTTGTCCTGAAAGGGCTGACAGAGCTGGGAGGAAAGGCAGTTCTTACTTTTATGCAGGTTTTCTGAGAATTCTGGTGATTTTAGCTATGGCATGGTGGTCATGTGTCCCCATCTGTGTCATGGTGGCCTGTGTTCTTGCGGGGTCCCTGCACTATTTCTCTCACTGGAATTTGTTATATGTTTAAACATTGGGAAATTAATAATGTGTAAATTCTGTGATGATGTGTTTGGACTGGAACTGAAACATGAATGTACATGTGTATGAAATAGTTGTTGGCCCCTAGCTTGTAGAAAGGGGACTGAAACCAGCATGTTGCCTTCTTTCTAAGGCCACGGGTCATCTGGCTGTGGCTGGATGTGGTACGACACACGATGAGGTCTTAGGAGGCCCAATTGCTAGGATAGAGAATTGGGTGTGGTGGCTCAAACCTGTAATCCCAGCACTTTGGGAGGCTGAAGCAAGAGGAATTACTTGAGCTCAAGAGTACAAGACCAGCCTAGGCAACATACTGAGACCTCGTCTCTACAAAAACAAAAAAATTAGCTGGGCATGGTGGCATGTACCTGTAGTCCCAGCTACTCGGGAGGCTGAGGTGGAAGAGTTGCCTAAATCCAGAAGTTTGAGGCTGTAGTGAGTCATGATCATGCCACAGCCCTCCTGCCTGGGTGATAGGGTGATACCCCAACAGAGTGAGACCCCCCATCTCAAAAAAAAAAGAAGCGGAAAAGTAAGGTAACAATTGTATCACTTTTATATCTTCTCAGAGAGATATAAAAGTGAAGATTTTATTGTTATACAAGTTCTGACAATTAAGTTTGCAAACTCATCCTAGAAAAAGTGGTACATACTTTATTGCTGAATATCACTATGGTCACCTTTGAAGTA
>CAUYQG010087038.1:0-28303 GCA_963574415.1 Tarsius wallacei
TTGATTATAAAATTAATCAACAAACTTCAGAAAAAAATTGAAAACCAACATACAAAAATTTAAAAATTATTCATGACATAAAAGAAAAATTTTCCAAAGAGACAGACACACAGACACACACACACACACACACACACACACACACACACACACACACACAAGCTAAAATTCTGGAAATGAAAGAATCATTAAGGGAAATATAAAAATGCAGTGGAAAGTTTTAACAGTTGACTAGATCAAGCAGAAGAAAAGATCTCAAAACTTGAAGACAAGGCTTTTGAGTTAACCCAATCAGACAACAAAAAAAAAGAATCAAGAGAATGGAACAAAGTCTCCAAGAAACGTGTGATTATGTAAAACATCCAAACCTAAGAATCACAGGTGTTCCTGAGGAAGAAGAGAAAGCAACAGGTTTGGAAAATCTATTTGAGGAAATAATAGAGGAAAACTTCTCTGGCCTTGCCAGAGATCTAAACATCCAGATATAAGAAGTCAAAGGAAAACTCCAGAAAATTCATTGCAAAAAGGTCGTCCCCAAGACATATAATCATCCTGTTATGCAAAGTTAATGTAGGGAATGAATTTTAAGAGCAGTGAGACAAAATCATTGAATAACTTATGATATCATCGAGTATCAGAATAACAGCAGACTTCTCAGAAGAAACACTACAAATAGAATAACAGCTAGCCAAGGATTCTGTATCCCACAAAACTAGTTTCAAAAATGAAGGAGAAATGAGGTCTTTCCCAAAGAAGCAAACACTGAGGGAATTTGTCACCACTAGACCTGCTTTGCGAGAAATACCAAAGGAGTTCTAAATACTGAAACAAAAGGTCAAAATGCACCAGTAGAAAAGGACTGGAGCCGGGCTCGGTATCTCAACCTGTAATCCCAGCGTTTTGGGAAGCCAAGGCAACTGGATTGCCTGAGCCCGCAGGTTCGAGACCCGCCTGGGCAACTTGCCGAGACCGTGTCTCTACAATAAATCAAAAATTAGCCTGGCATGGTAGTGCATGCCTGTAATTCCAGCTCCTTGGAAGGTTGAGGCGGAGGCTGTGGTGGCCAGGAGTGTGCCACTGCACTCCAGTCTGGGCGACGGAGTGAAGCACCAATTCAAAAGAAAAGAAAAGAAAAGAAAAGCACTGGAAACCACAAAGCTCACAGGCCTCATGGAATACCAACACAGTAGCAAATAGATAAGTAAATAGAAATAAGACCATCAGATAACAACCAGCATGTTGAATGGAATAGTACCTCACATATCATTATTAACTCTAAATATAAATGGTCTCAATGCCCCACTAAAAAAATATAGACTGGCAGAAAGGATATAAAAACCCAATCCAAATATCTACTGCTTTCAAAAGACCCAACTGACACAAAGACGTCTATAGACTCAAAAGAAAACCAAAAACAGACAGGAGTAGCCATTCTCATTTCAGGTAAAACAGACTCTAAATTAACAACAGTAAAAAAAAACCAAAGATGGTTATTATATAATGATAAAGGGTTCAAGACATAACAATTTTAAATATATATGGATATAAAAACCCAATCCAAATATCTACTGCTTTCAAAAGACCCAACTGACACAAAGACTTCTATAGACTCAAAAGAAAACCAAAACCAGACAGGAGTAGCCATTCTCATTTCAGGTAAAACAGACTCTAAATTAACAACAGTAAAAAAAGACAAAGATGGCTATTATATAATGATAAAGGGTTCAAGACATAACAATTTTAAATATATATGTATATAACACCAGAGCTCCTAGCTTTATCAAACAAATTCTACTAGACCTAAAAAAAAGAGATAGACAGCAATACAATAACAGTGGGAGATTTCAACACTCCACTGACAGAGGTGCAAGGGTGGTTCAAAATATGCAAGTCAATAAACACAATCCACTACAGAAACATAATTGAAAAAAAAATCATATCATCATGTCAATCGATGCAAAAAAAAAGGTATTTGATGAAATTCAGCATCCCTTCGTGATAAAAAAAACCCTCAGCAAAATAAGCATAGAGGGAACATTTCTCAAAATAATAAAAGCTATATACGACAAACCCCCAGCCAATGACATCCTAAATGGAGAAAAGTTGAACACAAGGCAAAGATGCCCACTTTCACCATTCTTATTTAGCATAGTACTGCAAGTCCTAGCCAGAGCAATCAGGCAATAAAAAGAAATAAAGTGCATCCAAATTGGAAAAGAATAAATCAAATTATCTCTGTATGCCGATGATAAGATCTTATACCTAGAGAATCCTACTGACTCCTCCAAAAGACTCCTGGACTTGATAAATGAATTTGGTAAAGTTTCAGGATAAAAAATCAACACACACAAATCAGTAGCACTGCTATACACCAATAGCGACCAAGCTGAGAACCCAAAAACAAAAGAAAACACAAAAACCTCAATTCCTTTTACAACAGCAGCCAAAAGGCTAAAATACCTAGGAATATATTTAACCAAGGAGGTGAAATATCTCTGCAAGAACTACAAAACTCTGATGAAAGAAATTGTAGAGGACACAAAAAAGTGAAGAAGCATCCCATGCTCATGGATTGGAAGAATGAACATTGTTAAAATGACCATATTGCCCGAAGTAATATACAGATTCAGTGTAATCCCTATCATACTACCAATGTAAGAACTAGAAAAAACATTCCTAAAATTCATAAGGAACCAAAAAAGTGCCAGAATATCCAAAGTAATTCTAAGCAAAAAGAACAAAGCTGAACTTCAAATGATACTATAATTATACTACCTGACTTCAAATTATACTACAAGGCCTAATATCCAAAACAGCCTGGTACTGGTACAAGAGCAGACACATGGACCAATGGAATAGAATAGAGAATCCAGAAACAAACCCAGATACCTACAACCAACTGATCTTTGACAAAGCAGATAAAAACTTATACTGGGGGAAACGTTACCCTGTTCAATAAATGATGTTGTGAAAATTGGATAGCTACATGCACAAAAATGAAACTTGATTCCTATCTTCTCCTATATACAAATTTTAACTCAAGATGGATTAAAGACTTAAATGTCAGACCTAAAACCATAAAAATTCTAGAAGAAAACCAAACCTAGAAACAACTCTCCTGGACATCAGCCTAGGCAAAAAAATTTATGGCTAAAACCCCAAAAGCAAATGCAACTAAAACAAAAATAAACAAGTGGGACTTCATTAAACTAAAAATTTCTGTACAGCAAAAGCAATAATAAAGAGAGCAAATGGGAGTAGATGTCTGCAGACAATATGTCTGACAGAGGATTGAAATCCGGAATCTACTAAGAACTCAAACAAATCAGCAAGAAAAAAGCAAATAACCCCGTCAAAAATTAGGCAAACCACATAAATAGACATCTTTCAAAAGAAGACATAAAAATGGCCAATAAACATATGAAAAATACTCAACAATGCTCATCATTGGGGAAATACAAATTAAAACCACAATGTGATACTACCTTGCACCAGTCAGGACTGCCATTATTAAAAAATCAAAAAGCAATAGATACTGATATGCAGAGAAAAGGGGACACGTATACACTGTTGGTGGGAGTATAAATTAATATAACCTCTATGGAAAGCGGTATGGAGATTTCTCAAACAACTAAAAGTAGATCTGCCATTTGATCCTGCAGTCCCACTACTGGGTATCTACCCAAAGGACCAGAGGTTATTATATAAAAAATAACACCTGCACTCACATGTTCATTGCAGCATAATGTGGAATCAACCCAAATCCCAAACAACCAATCAGTAGAGAATGAAAATGTGCTATATGTATATATACACCATGGAATACTATACAGTTATCAAAAAGAATGAAATAATGTATTTTGAAGCAACATGTATAGAACTGGAGAACATCATCCTGAGTGAACTAACTCAGGAACAGAAAACCAAATGTTGCCTGTTCTCCTGATAAGTGGGAGTTCAACTAGGGATATGCAAAGACATAGACAATGGTACAATGGAGACTGAGACTCAGAAAGGGAAGGGTGGGAAGGGATGAAAAAATCACCTATTGGGTTCAATGTGCACAGATAGGGGTGATAGGTACATTAAAACCCAGGCCAAGCCGGGCTCGGTGGCTCAGCCTGTCATCCCGCGCCTTGGGAGGCTGAGGTGAGTGGATTGCCTGAGCCCGTGGGTTCGAGACCCGCCTGGGCAACTTGGTGAGACCTCATCTCTGCAATAAATCAAAAAAATTAGCCGGGCGTAGTAGTGTGCGCCTGTAGTTCCGGCTACTCAGAAGGCCGAGGAGGAAGGATCGCCGGAGCCCAGCAGGTCGAGGCTGCGGTGGCCGGGAGCGGCCACTGCACTCCAGTCTGGGTGACTGAGTGAGACTCCAACTCAAAAACCAAACCAAAACAAAACAAAACAAAAAACCCAGACCAAAACTATTTGTCCCAAAGCTATTGAAATTAAAAAAAAAATCAAAACCTAAACAATTAGCAAGCTGATTCTGGAATTTACATGTAAATGCAAAGCATATAACATAGCCAGAACAGCTTTGACCAAAAGAACAAAGTTGACAGACGAGCACAATCTGATTTCATGACTTATTATAAAGCTGAAGGCACTGCGGGATTGTTACAATGATTGACAAGCAGATCAATGGAACAGAATAGTTCAAAAAATAGACCCACGTAGACATAGACTACTGATTTGTGACAAAGAGTAATGGCAATTACTCTTTGTCACAAAAAGAGGATCATCTTTTCAACAATGATATTAATCTTGTCAACAACTAAACATTCATATGCAAAAACAAATAAAAAACCAAACTTCAATCCACAACTCACATCATATATAAACATTAACTCAAAAATACTGTAGGCCTAAGTATTAAACCTCAAATTATAAAACTTCTAAAAAAAAAGTGAAAACCTTTGTCACTGGGGTTAAGGCAAAGATTTCTCAGATGTAACACCAAAACACAATTCACAAAATAATAAGTTGGTAAATTGGGCTTCATTTAATATAAAAAACTCATGCTTTGGGAAAATATTATTAAAAGATTAACAGCCAAGCCACATTTAGGTCCTTCTTGCAATTGCAATATTGTACATGTCATAATGAAGTTGGAATGTGAAATAAACTGTATTTTAAAAAAAGCTACAGACTGGACGAAAGTATGTGCAAATTATATATCTGATAAAGTACTTAGATACAAAATATTTAAAGAACTCCTAAAACTCAAGAGTAAGAAAGCAACAAACCCAGTTAAACAATGAACAAAAGACCTGAAGAGACACTTCACAAAAGGAAATATATAAAGAAAAATAAACCATAAAAAGATACTCAATGTCATCTGTCATTAGGAAAATGCAAACTAAAAACACAAGAATATGCTGCTACACGCTTGTTAAATTACTAAAATTAAATGACTATCCATACAAGTGTTCATAAGGAAGTGAAACAACTGGAATTCTCATATACTACTGGTGGGAATGTAAAATGGTTCAACAACTTTGAAAAAGAAGTTTAACTGTTTCTTTAACATTTAAAAATACATATGCCATAATGATACAGCCTCTTTATTCCTGGGCATTTACTCAGGAGAAATGAAAGCCGTCCAAAAAACCAAAATTTTATCACATTGAATTTAATGATCTAACTGGCTTTTATTAGTGGTTCATGAATTGGTCAGCATCCCTCACATTCTGAGCACAGAAAGTGGATTTATAGGCAGAAAATGGCTTAAGGATGCAGAAAAAGAGGAACAAAAAGCAGACTGGTCATTTTGAAATTACTTGCCTTATGGGGTAAAGGAGCAGAGAGGACTTCCTTATGTCAGCTCATGGAGACTGGGCTCTTCTCTATTTGTTGCTGTGAAACTCCTGTTAAGTTTGATCACAGGGCAGCTACCATGAGTGACTCCATTCTGGTCTGGCCTTGTCTGTTGCACCTAGTTCAAGAGCTCAGCCCAAAACAATGGTCTCCCATAAATGTAATTTTACAAACATATGTCCTACAAAGACTTGAGCATGAATGGTCATAGCCCCAAACTGGATACGACCCAAATGTTTATCAATAGGTGAATGGATTAGCAAAGTATGGCAGATCCATACAATGGAATGTGGCTCACCAATAAAAACGAATAAAAGTTTACCTTATGAGCTATAATATGAATTAATCTCAGAATTGTTACGCAAAATAAAACAAGCCTGATAAAAGTTATGTTTTATTTATGTAAAACCCTAGAAAATACAAGCTCGTCTATATAACGGATCAATGGTTGCCTGGAAATGGAAGTAAAAAAGTTTTGGGAAGGAGGGAGTACAGAGAACAGAGGCATGAATAAACTTGTGGCAGTGATGAATATGCTTATTATCTTGATTGGGGTGATGGTTTCATGGATGAATTCATATGTCAGAACTTATCAAACTGTATACTTTAAATATGTAAAGTTTACTGAATGTCAGTTGTACTCTAATAAAGCTTTTTTTAAAAAAATAGACAAAGAAGGAAAATTCTTTTTCACTTTCAGTCTAACTATTCCTCTTTTTAATGTATAGCTAGGGGACAATTGATGCTCTTACTTTCCTTGTATGATAGTAGCAACTTCCGTGAACTCTCATTTGAGTTTTTGCATACTTCAAAGTAACCGGCCTGGGCAACTTGGTGAGAACTCGTCTTTACAATAAAAAAAAAATTAGCCGGGCGTGGTGGCAAAAGCCTGAAGTTACAGCTACTTGGAAGGCAGAAGTGGAAGGATGGCCTGAGCCCAGCAGGTCAAGGCTGCAGTGGCCATGAGCATGCCACTGCACTTCGGCCTGGGGGACAGAGTGAGACTCCAATTCAAAAAAAAAAAAAGATTCCACCATTCTTTGACCGTATTGTTTTAACTCCCCCTCCTTTTAGTTTTCATGTTAAGGCTGTGACTTTATCCTCTCTATATTCATTGTGCCCCTGCTAGCTCCTTCTAGAAGATGGTTGAATCTCTATGACTTGTAAACATTAGAAGAATTGTCTTTCGGTAGTCATGACATTTTCCATGGGGATTTATGGGAAGAGACAAAATGAACCAGATCTTCCTCACCATTGAGCATGCCAAGGACAAATTCTCCAGCTCTTCCTTTTCTTTTTCTTCACAGAACTTGCTGGGCCTGAAGACCCTTGGGTATGTGTTCTTTATGAGTGAGTCCCCTGCCAATCACACAGAAGCACAGCCTCCTGCTGGTTAGCAGAGCACCCTCACTCCAAGGGGAACCTCTCTTCTTACAACACATCTATTGTGATACTGGCTGAAGAGAAATTTATCTTACATTTCTTTTTAGCAACATTTCCTTGTTTACCTCTATGTTATACTATTGTTAAACTGGGTATCGGGGTTAGCGATTTGACTTCAAAGGCAATTTCAGTTGCCTGGGTCTTTTATCATTTATTAAAATATGAAGCATAATGAGCCTTCAGACTTTTCCTTTGATATGTTTATCCTTAAAATCTCATTGATATTAGCTCATTGGAGCTTCCATTTTTCGTATCTCACAATCTCACGTGGGGATTGTAAAGAGTATTTTAGTAGGGAACAATCTCTAAATATTCCTGGAACTTAGGTAGTCACAATCTTCTGTTCTGCTCAGTTCATTATAGAAATGATCAGAAAGAGTCTCTTCCCAAGGGAGAAAGATAACTTATAAAACTCTAAACCTAAGTCTTTTTGGAATATTGTTTCAGCTAGTGCAAGTTTACTTTTTTTCCCCCCTCAAGTAAAAACAGCTTAAGTGATTGCTATTGGCTTGACAATGAAGAAAATAAAAAGTAGCATTTGTCTATTGGGTAACTTTGGGCAAATTAATTGGCTCCCTGTGCTTTGTTTTTCTCATCTTTAAATTAGTGATGAGTAGTTTCTTGAAAATCTTTTCCTGTTGAAGTTTGTCCTTCATATATGAGTCTTCATCTCTTTGTTCTTCTACATTGGTACAATAGATAGCAAAGTTTCCGGATATAACACACTCAAAAAAAGTCTTCTAGTAATAAAGTATCAATTTAATGTCATATAACATTTGATTAATTCAGAGGAAAGCACATAACGTATATGTAAATCAAAAGCATAACAAAAAATGCATACCTGTGCACACATCACCAGCTGTCAAAGTCACATTTGTGTCCCCAATCCCATTTTCCTGCATAGCCCACTGCTTAATTTCCTTGCCCTTTTTTCAATAATTTACCACACATGTACATATTGTTAAATATCTCACCTAGCTTTCCTGCTTGAAGGGCTTAAGAAAAAAATTAATCATTCTAGGCATTGTCATTTGCAATTTGCTTATTTCATTTTTGTTTCTAAGATTCCCTCATAATATTGACTACAGCTATAGTTCATTCATTTTCACTGCAGTATAATATTTTACCATATGGATAGTCCATAGATTGGTTATCTATTCTCCATTGACAGAGATCTCAGTTAATTATTTTCTATTACAACAGTTCAGCTGTGAACATCCTTGTGCATGACTTCCATTGTACCTGTGGAAGAACTTCTAATGGTGGAATTTCTGGGTTTTAGAGTGTATATGAGCATCCCTTTAAAAGATGATGGCAATTAATTTTCTAAAGAGATTGTACAAGGCATTATTTATAAAGCATGCATTGTGTGGATCCTACTATATCAAGGTAATATTTCTATTGTATTCCACAAGCTGAGCAGGTAGAAACAATATTTGTCTGATAGAAGCTTCTCTGCATCTAGCTTTTGTATGTCCACATGCTGTAGAAGCAAACAGCACTAATCTTGACCTTAGGGATGTTGCTGGCAAGGTACATGTCCGTCTCCTCAGTCTCGGTGACCCCGAGGCTGCCTTTTGACTTCCGGTGCCTTCCTACTTCCGGTGCCTTCCTACTCTTAGGCCCTTTGAACATGAAATTGATTATCAACCTGTTGTTGGTAGCTTTCTGGCTATGTTTTCCCGGGTAGCCATGAGCAATGAAAGAACACACATCCTACCAATCTGGCTTCTAGAATGAGATGCTACCCGCACCGATTTCTTAGCAAAGCCTTATTCCTGCTGTCCTTGGCACTTTTCTTTTTGGCTTAAACTTTTCTTTTCTTTTAATAAATGTGAATGCAAGTCATGTTTTCAGATTCTCTGAATATTTAAATTTATATTTAATTTAACTAATTTTCATTCCAATTTAATGTAATATTTATTTCTATAAAGTAACCCATGATCACATTTTGTGATTAGCCATAAGCAAGGGCATCCTGAATGCTTGTTTTACTTTTTTCCAGGTACTGAACTAGATGCTCTGGTTACAAAGATAAATACAGCAATGAGGACCAGAAGGTAACCTGGCGCCTCCATATGGTGTAATGAGTTCTACACGGAGATTATAGACACATAGGGTGTGAGGAAATATGGATGAGAAAGTATCGGACTCAAGTTGGGAGAATCAGAAAGAAACCACAGACGTGGCAATAGTTCAGCTGAAACTCAGTAGGTGAATTTGCCCTGTGAGAAGTGGAAGAAAGGCAGGCAGGGAGAACAAATCGAAAGTCCCGGCAGGTGGAATGTACTAAGTTGCTGGAACGTTCTCCTTAGAAGCTGCAAGCCATCACAGGCTGTGCAGAGGTAAAACGGAACTGAGAAAAATTTGACTAGCCCTCATTCTTTCATTGTTCTGTCAGTGGGAGCAAAAGCCGACTTGGTGAAAGCTGTCTTATATTGTGGGTCACCCTGACCCTGAGATTGTGTTACGTGCTCTGGCAGATTTAGAGTGTGTCCTGTTAGGACCCATGTGTTTGACTCTCACATTGCCAGTGAGTAATTAGCTGAGGTCAGAGGCTGTTCTCATAGGGGCCTTCAGGGGATATATACGCCAACCCAATTCTTTGCGCTAACAGAAACTAGAATTGCAGGAAATGGAAATCCCCATGCCACACTCCAGTCAGTACTTTCACTGTTATCCCCACTAAACAATTAATAAACACTCTCACCAAATTGTTCTGATTGTTTGGTATTTTTTCTCTTCCCTTTACTACAGGAGAGGAGGGTGGGTGAAAATTAGCAAGTAAAGATGACATATCCATTGCCTAAATGCTGGAGAGTGCTGCATGTTCCAAAATTAGATGTGTGGAGTGAAGGCTTTTACATCTGTTTCCTGCATCTATCTGGGAGGATTGGTACTTTGGTATTAACCTATCTCTTCCCTTTCATTTCATCCTGATTGATTGAGATGCATGGACTTTGACTTTCCAAAACCTGAATTATAACTTGTCGCAAGAGTCAAAATAAGTGGGCTGTCTCCGTTTTATTCCCCTCAACTAGACTCTCTCAGATTGGTGCATGAGTTAGATTCTGTCTAGGAAAGATTGAAGTCTTGTGGACATGCTACTTTTCCTGTATTCACTGCCCCTGCTGTGAATTGAGCCAGTCCGAAAACCTTCTCTGGGGTCTCTTTGTGAAGCTTCGTGCCTTTATGGTATCAATGGCACTTAGGGAGGATTTAATGGTGGCTGGTAAAGGCTGTTAAACTTTGAAGGCTCAGGTGAGGCGGGGTAAACAGGTGAGCAGTAGCTTCCGTCAGATACCTACAAAAAGTCCCTACAAATTATATTGTTTTAGCTAAAGGAGCTAAGCAAAGCAGGTCTAAAACAAAAGCCATGCTAAAAATGAAGTTAGACTTTTATTGTAAGCACACTTTGCCCTATCTTTCCTACCTAACCTGAGGAAGGCTAGTCAGTTCATACACATGGCACCATATCACACTAAGGCAACACATCCAATATTTTAGGGTCTGTTTTAATATGAAAGCTGAACATTGAAATACAATGCCTTTTTGCTGGAAAAATTCCATCAGGGTTTTTTTTCCCCCCAAACAGTATGTCTCATAATTTTTGCTGCAGATTTAAATTAGAAGTTGAAAGAAAAAGGTAACTAACAGTGAGGTATTCTTACATAGCTTAAGGATTTCAGCAATTATTATGTCTTACAAGTCTCTTAAAAAATAGCGCTATTCTCTCTCTCCCTCTCTCTCTAATTTACTTTCTAAATAAACTATATTTTCCAATCTAAAAAATAGCACTATTATCCATGTCTTATCTTTCTCAGTGTGTAATGTGCTGTGCCACTCATACGCTATACTTTGGAGGAAGTTGGAGTCTTACTCTTTATGTTCTGATTTGAAGAAATGAAAAGAACGTGGGCTTTCACGTCAGAAATAGGCACAAGTTTAAAACTCGGCCCTGCCAGTAAGTAACAGAGCTACCCTAAAACACTACTGAACATCCTTCAGCCTCATTTTTCTTATAAGTATCACGTAAATCAGGAGTTGACAAATATTTTCTGTAAAGAAACAAGTAGTAAATATTTTAAACTTTGCAGGAAAATGGTCTCTGTTGCAATTCCATACTCGATTTTGCTGTCTTAGCACAAAAAAAGCAGCCAGAGACAATACATAAGCAAGGGGGTATGGCCGTGTCCCAATTAAACTATCTACAAAAACAAGACACAGGCTGGATCTGACCCATGGGCTATCGTGTGCCGACCCCAATAAAGACAGTGATATCTATGTCCCAGTGTTGTCCAAAGACCTGCATGCTGTAAGGACATGTGAAGAGATTAGAACAGTGCCTGGCATAAAGTCTGCTTTATGTTCCCTCGCCGGATCCTCTGTGACTCTGATTCCTGCCACTTAGGATTTAAATCAGAATATGGGCGGATAAGGGGATGCATTTTTCAGCAGGACATCAGACTGTTCCGGACAGGGTTTC
Organism: Tarsius wallacei; assembly: GCA_963574415.1. Lineage (NCBI taxonomy): Eukaryota > Metazoa > Chordata > Mammalia > Primates > Tarsiidae > Tarsius > Tarsius wallacei. The sequence continues at coordinate 11,747 of CAUYQG010087038.1, forward strand.
TCTTGCATCCTTCTTACTATGCATGAGAAAGTACTCTTAAGGCTCTGAGCACAGTAGGAATGCCAATTGTTATTTTTTTTTCCCTCTGGTGTCATGGCAAGGAGAAGAAAAAGCATTCCTAAAGGAAGTGACCCCTTGGCCCAAGAGAGCCTCTTGATTAAATCTTCCTGTTGGAGCTTTGAGGAAAAGCAGAACTGATTGAACTGTATCTTCTCTCCTTTCTAGGGAAGAGTTTTCTGATTTTGTTTTTTTGGTTCTGTTTCTGAGTTTGTATCTTTAGCTCTATTTGAATGGATAAAGAAAGTTAAAGTACATGGAAGAGTTTAGTTTGAGAAAAATGTGGCATGGCTAAACAATTTCTATCTAAGCCTTATCCCCACATGGCAAGATATAGAAGATTTGTAGAAAATATTTGTTGCTGTGGAACTAATATTAAAAAATAGAAAATAGAAGCTACTGTGTCATTGGTTTTGAAAATAACCCTAAAAATGACACTTATTGAGAATTTTTTTCATTTTTTAGCAAGTAGTAAATTTATATCCTAGAAAATTTGGAAAACATAGAAAAGTAAATAGGCAAAAAAATAAAATAAAATAACAAAAAACAAAGCTTTCCTTCAAATTCCATTCCAGCATTCCATCAAATGTTAACATTAGGCCTTTTAATCTTTTTTGTCTTTTACAATAGATGAAGATCTCTCTCCATCTTTTTAGTTTACGAAATTGGAATCATATCCTATATTCACAGAGTTTCATTTGTAAGCTGTTTTTTCACAATCACATCATTGCGTGGACACATTTCCATGCCTTTAAAAACCTTTTACGACATCTTTTTAACGGCTGTGGAGGATTCCAGGGTAGCTGATCTTTCAAGACTGCTTTTAGGAACTTTGGGAACTACTCCTTAGCACTTATGCCATCATTAGAAACAATTTTTTTTATTTTTTAAGAAGTTAAGACACATCAGTTTGACTCTTTCGTAAAGTGGTAGAAGGTTGGATGTAGAAGACTCCTAAGACAACAGGATTGTCCTTTCCAGCTGGGTCAGGCTGAAGTGAGGCCACTGAGCATGGGTCTGTGTAGTAGGTGGGTGGTAGGATCCGCACATCCGTGGCAACCTGTTCGTAGGGGGCATTTCCTCCACCACAGGGCTGCCTGGTGACAATTCAGGATTTGACAGCATCTGCTTGTATTGTATAGTCACCACATGCATGCCCTGTCTTGATTAATTGGGTTGTTTCATCTTAGACATTCTCCTGTCACAGAACATTCTGTGCTTGTACCAGTGATAATGAGTTACCCCAGGGATAACCTCTTCAGAACTAATAAATCTGTAACTCTTATTAGAGAACTGAATACATCAGCACCTCTCTAAGACACAAAGCAATGCAGCTGTGCATTAATAGCATTTAACATTATAACATTTCTGTCTGGATGGATAGGAAACGTTATACTTTAGCAATTAACCCTTTTGTCTGTGGCATTAATGAATGAGATTAGAGTTGGATTTAGGGATTTGTTAAATAACAAAGTCCAGTGACCTTAATTACTCTAATGCCTCTCCTAATCTTATCTGACCCTGTGTAAATAAAATGCATTTTCAGCACATCAAATAGTAAGAGTTGTTACTTTATATTGAGTAAACTGATGGTCAGAACTCTAATGTTAAAAACAAAAATGGAAAAAGAAATAATGGAACATAGACTAATTTACGCATAAATCCTCAAAAAACAAAATTAAAGGTACTTAAAGTCTTAGACATTTAGTATCTCTTCTCTTTCCTAACTTTTCTAATTTTTTTAAACAAAAATTGCTTTCTTGCCCCCAATTAGAAAAGTTTTACTCGTGTACTGTGAAAACAACAGATGATATAGAAATGTACAAAGAAAGTAAAAATCTCCCATAAATCTGACTACCCAGCTGTAAACAATATTCCCATTTTTATGTACATCCTGGAAGTTTTTTTCTGTACTTATATACAAAAGAAAAGTATTTTTCTAATATATGGAAATGGGATCATGTTATACTTATGTAATAGTATTCTTTTTCCATGCTAAGCAATATATCCTGGGCTAATATTGTCTCTCTTCCTACCTTCAAACCTCAGGAATTTGATGGTTTTTGTTCCTCTCCAGAGCCACCACCTCCCCTGAGACCCACCGTGAGAGACAATATGACTCCCCAGGCTCTGTGTTCTCACACTCCATGAAGCCCAAGGCACAGGCCTTGTTAGGGATTTTACCTCTGAGTAGAAAAGCAGGAGACTATACAAATAAAAACCATGGCAAGTTTTATAGGTTTGACATAGTAAGGCCTTCCTGGCTCCCTGGCTGGGTGGAGCTTTGGTGGCCTGAAAGCTAAATTGCTTGTTAGCCCTGGACAGAAAGCTCACCAAACACTCCCCTTCCTTAGACCTTTTCCTACCTTCAGCCTCTTATGATCAGTAATTCTCAAACTATCTGTGGAACTTTATTTTGTAGGTTTGAGGGGTTTTTTTGTTTTGTTTTGTTTCGTTTGCTTTTTAAACAAGTATTCTTTTTTATGGTAAAATAAACAAAACATTAAATTTCAAAAATACACATAAAATCAAAATTGCCATTTTATCCACTTTTAAGTGTACAGTGCAGTGCCATGAGTACATTTACATTTTGGTACAGCCTTCACCACTGTCCATTTCCAGAACTTTCGCCTTCTCAAGCTGAGGTTGTACCTCTTTGACATGAGCTCCTCATTCCCCCCCACCAACCCCTGGAACCACTGTTCTACTTTCTGACCCTATGAATGTGACTTTTCATCTGCATCACATAAATAGAGTCACACAGTATTTATACTTTTGTGTCTGGCTTGTCTCACTTGGCCTAATGTTTTCAAAGTTCATCCACGTTATCTCTTGTGTTAGAATTTTCTTCCTTTTTAAGGCTGAATAATATTTCATTCACATTTTGTTCAACCATTCATGTATCCATGTGCACGTAAGTTGCTTTTACCTTTTGACTATTGTGGATAATGTTGCTGTGAACATAAGTATACAAATATCTGTCTGAGTTCCTGCTTTCAGTTCTTTTAGGTATATTCCCAGAAGTGAAATTTCTGGATAATATAATAATTCTATTTTTCATTTTTTGAGAAACTATCATACTGTTCTTCAGAGTAGCTCTACCTGCTTATCGTCCCACCAGTGATACACACGTGTTCCAATTTCCCCATATTCTCCCCCACACTTGTTTTCTTTCTTTTTTTTTTTGATAAAAGCCATCCTGATGGGTGTGAGGTGGTATATTGTTGTGGGTGTGATTTGCATTTTCCTAATGATTAGTGATGCTGGCATCTCTTCATGTGCTGATTAGCCATTTCTTGAAGGATGCCTTCCAAGGTCTCCAGTGGATGCCTGAAACCTTGAATACTAACGAACTCATTGTCATCAGTCAGAACACATTTCTGTTCAGGTCTTCCACTCACAAATGTAATGCCATCTTAGCTAAACACTTATCATGCACTGTGGCTGTGACTATTACAGTTTGAGGTCTGACAGCAAAACTAGCACAATTTTCTTCTTCACAATGTCACAGATAGATGTGTTCTTAACATAGATTTTAGCAACCTCAGCATATAATTATTTTTCTTATCAAGTCAAGAACGTTCACCTTTTCTCTTAAAGGAAGCACTTTGTAGTTTCTCTTTGGTATATCTGAATTGCCAGCATCACTACACTTCCACTTGGGGCTAGTATTAATAAAATAAGGGTGACTTGAACACAAGCACTGTGGTATTGTGACAGTTAACTTGATGACCAAGATGGCTCCTAGGTGACTAATGGGTGGGTAGCCTATGCACTGTGGGCACACTGGACAAAGGGATGATTCACATCCCAGGTGAGAAGGAACCAGATGGTATGAGATTTCATCACGCTACTCAGAATGCTGCACAATTTAAAACTGAGGAATAGTTTAGTTTTGAAATTTTCCATTTAATATTTTTAAACCTTGGTTGATGGTGAGTAGCTAAGTCTGTGGAAAGTGAAACTGCAAATAAGGAAGGGCTACTGCATCTTTTTCAAGTCTTTTGCTCATTTTTAAATCTGGCTGTTTGTTTTTTGCTGTTATGGTTTGTTTTTTAACTTCTCTTTCATCACAGACTGATATTTTCATACAATGTAGTTAAACTTTTAGCAAGTGACTTACTGGATATTAAGATGAAGAACTTCAAGATGAAGTCCTAGGAAGTCTGCTTTTAGCCATAATGAACAGAAAAAGACTGATTCACTCTTTCACCTTCAACAGTTAGAAAACCAGAAAAGGGCTCAGGTAATCCTCTCACCTCGGCCTCCCAATGTGGGGGAAGAAAGAAAGAGGGGGGGGGGAGAGAAAAGAAGGAAGGAAGGAAGGAAGGAAGAAAGAAAGAAAGAAAGAAAGAAAGAAAGAAAGAAAGAAAGAAAGAAAGAAAACTAGGCCAATATATGAAACAATGGCTTACAGATATTGGACAAAAGACCCTGCCGGTGTGTAATCCCTTCAGAGATCGATAGTGCTGTGGTGTGAATGTGTTCCTCCAATATTCATTTATTGGAACTTAAACTCCAGTGCGATAGTATTAAGAGAGGGGGCCTTCAGAAGACGATTACATCACGAGGGCAGAGCCTTCATGAATGAGATTAATGTCCTTATAAAGAGGCTGGGGGGAAATAGGCTCTTTTTCCCTTCCATTTCTTCTGCTTTGTGAGGACAGAACATTGATCCCTTCTTGCTCCTCCTGCCTTGTGAGGATGCAGTAAGAAGGCCCTCACCAGACATCTCGTGCCGGTGCCTAGATCCTAGACTTTCTAGACTCCAGAACTATAAGAAATAAACTTCTGGCTTTATAAATGACTCAGTCTGCACAGATGGACTAAAACAGACGGGGAATAAAGAAGCTGAGCCCTACATACTGCTTCATCTTTCTGCTGGAAGACAAACGAAAAGAACACCTCCAGGGCGTCAAATTGATTCCTGGTAACGAGACTAAAAGCCAGAACAAAGTCCCCCACTATGTAAAGAACCCAGCACCCAATAACAAAAATTCATGCTCTCCAAAAGCCAATAAAAATCACCAGGTATACAAAGAAGCAGAAAAATAGAACCCACAAGTAGGAAAAAAATTATTGCTAGAAGATGAATTATAACAAAAATACAGTGGAAAAAAAGGAAACACAAAATATAAGCTTTGTTTCTTTTATTAGGCTTAATGGACATTAAAAAATTACTCTGTTCAAATTCCTATAAAAGTTTCTATGTACTTACTCCCAAATTTTGTACTCATTGCTGCATGAACTAGTAATAATTCATGGAATGCCATCTCGCCCCTAGACCACCCTGTGTGTAGCCCCATTCAGACCGCCCCCCTGCCCTAGCAGATTGACTTGAATGTGCAGGTGGGGGGCAAAAATCATGTTTGAATGTATGGCCATACAAGAGAGTTGTATCAGTAAGTGAATTTCTGTATCTCTAGGGACTCCATACTGAGTGACTCCCATCCCAGTGGGTTTCCAGCACCAGCCCAGATCCTGGGGAAACACATGAGGTAAAGGCCCAGGTTTTTAGAGTGAAGATTGGCAGGGAAATTTATGAGAGGCCTATTTAGCGCTGTCATTTTAGATAAGGAGAGACATAAGGTTTTAAGTTAAAACCCTTCTGAGCCTAATTATTTCCTCTTTTAGCATGGACATCAGAGGAAACGGCACTAAATCATTCTGGAAATAGGTCCTCAGTGCACAAGATGCTGAGAACTAATTATTTAATGCATTGCCTCTTGTGCATGTTGTAACTGCTAAGTATGAAGACGTGGTTGGAACAGCCACCCCCGGGCTTGCTGCCGGCCATCTCCTCCTCTTGAGTCATTGTCCTTGGACACCTTGCTCTGGAAGACAGTGGAGTGTTTTACATCCTATTAATTAACAGCAGTTTTCCTTTGCAGTCCTCAGGGTTCCTGCTTGGCCTGCCCAGGTTCAAAACTGTTTTGAGGCTGAGAGGAGACAGAGAAAAAAGGCAAAATACATACAAAAAAATAGGGATATGCAAATGTCTTTGATTACATGCTACTTGTCGCTTTCATTTCAGATCTCATTGTAACTCACCTATCAATTTATTTTCTGTTCCTTTTGTGTCTCATCTGTAAAAAGTCTACAATAATATAACTTTATATAATAGCTGGAATATAATAATACAATAGCAGTACCTACCTTATAGGTCTAGATGAGTTGATATATGTAAATATATTGGCACATGTGACGTGTTCTATAAATATTAACTTTCTAAGCCTGTATCTATAGATCTATGCTTACTTATCCTTTCCTCCATTCAAATCCACTCACGAAACCTACAGTATGTGGGGGATCGATTTAAAAATTGCACAATTGGCCTTTTTAAATTAAAAGCTTGGTGTGATTTCTCAGAAGGTAGCACTGTCAAATTCCAGTTATGCTGTTGTCATTATTTTCTGTGGCAAAAGCACATCTCACCAAGGACAAGGAGAGTTGAGTCCCGAGCTGTGGGTGGTATGACCAATCTTCGAGGGCAGGTTGCCTGACATCTACTTTATCATCTAGCAAAGGTTCATCATCCCCTTTTGCCCCCCTTCCATGTCATTAGTACCCATGTCCTATGGCTGGGTCACTTTGGTTTATTGGTGAGAAAAGCAATTACATGATGAAACCCTAAGTGGTGCCTTCTTTGTGCGGGTGATGCTACACGAACCTTGCAAGTGCTCAGAAGAATAGGAAAGAGGATGTCCTAATAGGTGAGGTCCAAAGCTAAGGATGGCAAATCATCTTTTTATTTATAAATTTCAAGTCAACATTCCTTTGTCCTGTTGTGCAAAGTATAATCTCTTGGTGACTACTATAAGGTCCTAGAGGATGTCCTGCCAAGACACATGAAGAGGTGCTGTGGACGCAGGTATTTGTATCTGGAATGCCTCCTGAGCACCTCGCCTGGCCACAGAAACTATAGAAAGTCCACAATTAGCGCCTTTCCTGTTGCAAATAGTATTTTTCCAATTTTCAGTGTGGAACCAAGTTGTGGGTTGCTGAGTTTCTTTGTGAATTTCAGTGAGTATTCCCTATATTAATGTAGAAACTTCTTATTAAATGACAAGTGATCCCTAGGGATGAATATTTTAATTACTTTTGGTGACAGTAAATAAAATTATTTTGAAATGGATCGGAGGTCTTATCTATAGAGAAAGGGCTCTCTTGTTTAGTTATCTTTATGCTTGACTAAATTGGTTTTTCTGAAATGAGAGTGTAATATTCCTGAGAGACAGTATTCAAACTGAATTATTTTCATTTAAAAATAATCATTTAGAGATGTAAAGGTGAGCTCTTATGCTAAACTAGAAATGGCAAAAAAATAGTTAACAAGGAATTTTTTTTGTTTTTCTGCTTCTGAACTTTCCTCCTTGACATTCTCTAAGTTACGATTTTGACCCCTTAAAAAATTGTACATATGCTTTCTTGACACATTCAGTCAATCTCTTGGCTTTGTGACAAAGACAGCCAAATCTCTCTTTATACCCATGAGATTTCTTGTTATATATGGTAATAAATCTTCATCATCTATACAATCTTGGCCTGATATTCTGTTCCTTGCATCTGAAAGCATCTTGACTTCTTTCCTCTAAGCAATAATGGGAGAGTGAACCATTCTAAAACCAAACCTTGACCATGTTACTTGCATACTCATCTTTAGTAGTTCCCTACTCACTACCAAAATAATTCCAAATTTATAATCTATCATTTAAGGCTTTCCTACATTTTGCCCCAACTTACCTTTCCAAGCTTATTTCTTATATGCTTCATTTTCATGGTCCCTTTTATGGGTTAAAACACTTTAAGAGTTGCAGTAGAGGAGAGAGGGGAGAAGGGGAACGGGAGAGGGGAGAGTTGGGTCTCCAAGACAAAAGACCCCCTCCACCTTCCTCTCCTCTTCCCGTCCCCACCCTGCCTCCAAAAACTGAATGTGCTCAGCCTATAATCTCAGCACTTTGGGAGGCCGAGGCGAGAGGATCGCCTGAGTCCAGGGGTTCGGGACCAGCGTGGGCAACTTGGTGAGACTTCGTTTCTACCATAAATCAAAAAATTAGCTGGGCATGGTGGCATGCACCTGTAGTTCCAGCCACTTGGAAGGCTGAGGCGGAAGGATCCCCGGAGCCCAGCAGGTCGAGAGCATGGTGGTCGGGAGCGTGCCACTGCACTCCAGTCTGGGTGGCAGAGTGAGACTCCAACTCAAAGAACAAACAAAACAAGTGAACAAACAAAAAATTGAATATGGAACTAGCCGGTGTCAGCTCCATTTTGTCCTAGAAATTCATTTCTGTTTTTGGGGCAAAGATCATCTTAAAAATTCTTCTGTGTTCCAAAGTAGGGAAAAAAAAGCAAATTGAAAGTCATGAAAGGTGAAGGTTGCTTTCCAGAGTGTGGTTCTTGGATTCCTCAGTTCCAAGATAAGCACTGCAGTGTGGCAAGCCCTTGTGGTGTTGTGTGTCCAAGAAATGGGAGATTTGTATTTGGTAGCAGGAGGTATACCCAGAGGATGCTGAAGACCAACTTCCACAGCAGATAACTACAAAAAGGTACAAGGTGTGGTCTTGTCCACTATGAAAAGATACACCAAGAAAATAGTGGGCCACTGCTACCACCTCAGCTGTGGATTCTGCTGCATCTGATGAGGACACAGAGAGCCTGCCCCTGTGTGATCCAAGCTCAAGAGTTTGATTCATGCTTTCCAGTAACATTAAAGTGAAGGTCTTGGCTGGGCTTGGTGACTCAGCCTGTAATCTCAGCACTTTGGGAGGCCGAGGCGAGTGGATTGTCTGAGCCTGTGGGTTTGAGACCAGCCTGGGCAACTTGGCAAGACCCCATCGCTACAATTAATAAATAAATAGATAGTAGATAGATAGATAGATAAATAGATTATCTGGGCGTGGTAGTGGGCACCTATAGTTCTGGCCACTTGGAAGGCTGAGGTGGAAGGATCGCTGGAGCCCAGCGGGTTGACGCTGGGGTGGCCATGAGCGTGCCACCACAGTACTCCTGCCTGGGTGACAGAATGAGACTCTGACTCAACAAACAAACAAACAAACAAATAAAGTGAAGGTCTCTCCATCAAAAAAGAGAGTTAAAGTCAAAGTTGATGGGTCACCCCCCTACAGTGATGTTCCTCTCTGGAAAGCCTGGATTTCACATTCACCCGTCAAGCTAAACATGGAGATGGCCAGTCAGACTTAGCCACCCTTTTAGGACACCAAGGTTGGGAACCATACCTTGCAAGCACTCTTTGGCCCAGGTAGGGACATGGACCTAAAGAGTGGGACCGGAAATGGTGCCAAGGGAGGCATTTCCACCCACTCTTTTGGTTGAAGAGATAATGAGGCTAAAAAATGTAAACCTGCTGACCACACAAAGCCCTAGGATTCCCAGAGCACAACGCCCTTGATGAGCCCTTCAAATTCCATGGACCACAGGTTTTCCATACCTTCCCACAGCCAGATTACTGCCTAGCATCTACATCTGTTTGGAAGACATCAGCCCAAGTGGTGCACATGTTTTCAAACTGCAGAAGTTGTATTAAAAAGTCAGGTTAAAACTGCTGCCTCTTTCCATATTCAGAACATTCCTCGCAACAAGACAGAGAGACGCAAAACTCCTGTGAACACACAGATATCTGCCTTTTAAATGATCCAAAACCTCTTCCACATCAGCTCCTAACCCCAGCCAACAAGGGCTGAATATACCTCCCTGGATTTGTAGGAATGTTAAGCTCTGAAAGGTGAGGATCAAATGTCTTCAACCTTGTACCCAGTCCAGGTCTTTCTGGAGTCAGTAGTCTAGACAATGTGCCAAAAATCCCAGATGATTGAAACTTCTCTACTGGCAAAGGGGTCTTCAGTGGTCTTGGGGAGCACTTCTCAAGTCACCAAAGATTGTCTGCGGAGATGTTTTAATTTTTATTTCATTAAATTTTCTTTTCTGAAGGAAGGCTGACTGTCACATGTAGCATCTCACTTGGATGTGTCTGGAGTCTTGAAAACTTGACTATCCTATGTTCTCCTACAAATGGACTTTGAGCTTGTTTGGAGATTCTGATAGGGGAGCATAGCTACTCATGTACCCTTGACTACGGAACTACCCTCCTCTAGTAAGGACACTCATCCTCTTTGACTGAGTGTGCAGCTTAAGGAGGACACACGTGGAGGAAGGGGACACCCGCCTAACCAGCCAGATCAGCTGAATCAACCCAGGCGATTAGTGGGGTGACAGATATTACAGCCAGATTGCCTTCACATCCAGAGATATTTTAATAGCAGCTGGCAGTGAAACTGCAGTCTTTCCCTGGGATAAGCACAGCAGACACAAGGCCCAGCACAGAGATGACTTGGATGATCCCAGGCTTTCAGTAAATACTCCAGTTTCCCTCTACTCGTTGTGAGCTCTCTGAGTTTACCAGGGAAGACTTTTTAAAAGCAAAGCCACACAGATGGGCCCTGGTTGGGAATTTGAGTTTGTTATGGTCCTTAATGTCATGAAGAAAGAAGTCAATCCAAATGTTAACATGTGATCCAATTCTCAAATGAGACCTCAAAAGATGAGGGTTGATGGGTGTGCCCCGAAGAGCCCGTGAACTACACTCAGGTGTGCAGGGATGCTAACTGCTCAGCAGAATACAGCGCCCCTGCCACATGGCAAGCACCCGCAGCAGGAATATGGAATGGGCCTTCAGTCATCCCTCTCCACATCTCAGAATCAGCAGCATGACTTGGCAGAATCTTAGAAAACCAACCAGACTCAACAAAAGGACTAACAGCCAGCTCAGTCATGGCCACTGCTGCCTCTCAACCCTTCCAGAAGTCCCACTAACCTCAACACGTTTCCTCCGGTTTAGTGCATCCTGGGGCAGAACCCTTGAATACATTTGTGTCACGCAGCTAGGTGTGTCCTGCTAGTATGGAGTTTCTGAAACTTCCCACTGTGCACAGTCCAGTCTGAGTTTGATCTGTGCTCCATTATTCCATCCGAGAAGCCCAGCCAAACATTGAAATACTTCTGGTGAGGAGACGTCCCAGGCCATGAACAGACCTCAGGCCCCGACCTTGGTTTTTGCACGTAGAGGAGACGGTGGGCAAACTAGCTCCACAGTGGTGCTGGCATTGCTTGGCATGAGAGGTCTAGGGTCAGCTCAGGTTCTGGGCATTCTCCTGGACGCGACTCTGTCCTTTCTGGATCTCCTCAATGAGATCGCTGGCCTTTCTCAAGCAGATTATTATAAACAGTATACATGCAAGCACGCTTGTGCACACATGCACACACACACAGAACTAAGTTCAACACAGGGAAATCTTTCTTTTTTAAAATAATGGCACTTAGGACATTTGTTTTTCAGTTTGAATGCTCTTCAGCATGGGCTGTCTCTTACGTATACAAATTCACCTTCACATTTCTTATGTTGTACCTCATCCTTCCCGCTCTCCTGTTAAGTGTGTCCCCTTCCCTAATGGCCCCTATCCTGCTCACCCCACTTCCCTCCTCTCTTTTTTCCCCCGGGTCGTGCTCTGCAGGGTGTTATTTTGGGGAGATAAACTTAGCAAGGCCCCAGCTTCCATGCTGAGCATCCTCCCGGGTTCAGGATGGAGCAAGAAGTCAGCCCTTGGGATGTCCTATGGCTTTTTTCTCCCCTTTGTCTTTTTCTTCACTGATGTTCCCTTCCTTGGCCCTCTGGTTTCCTGTCCTCCTTTTATTTGAAATTCCCAGGCGAATTTTATTAGTGTGGGAGTGGAACAGATGCTAAAAGTTATCCAGGATTTTTGTTTTATTTTTTAAGTTTTGTGGTTACTTCTCTTTCTTCCTCCTCCCACGCGTACGCTGTTCTGAGTAACTACCATTCCAGTTGATGCAGAATCACTCACTGAGGCTAGGAAGTCAGAAAAATAAAATATATTGTTTCGGACAACAGGAAGATCACTTTAAGGCTGAATCCGGAACCGACTTCCCCGAGACTCTTCCTGATCTCTCCCGGAAGAACAAATGTCCCTTTCTTTGGAACTTGCTACTGACATCGAACACTTTCTTCTCTCCTGCTTTTACAGTGCATCCATTTTTATATTATATCTTCCCTCTAAATTGAAACTACATGAGGATTGGGAGTGTGTCTCGTTTAACTTTGGATGCTCTGCTGTGTTCCTTGTATAGATGTTATGCATAGTTTCCTCCAACCATTTAAAATGACACCTAAACATGGGGAATGTGGAAAGGGGCAATTAGAGCAATTTTTACAAGTTGGGACATGATACTCAGTTTATGGAATTAGGCAGGAAAAGCAGACCTGAGGAGTACTAACCCTAACCCTAATCCTAACCCTAAGCAACAGATGGCAGTGGGGTTTCTATGTGATTACAAGTTGTTGAGGATACACAGCCAGAAATCCCCAAAGAAAGGGGAGTTTGTAAAATGTGCTTCTTAGCAACAGAGTGAGGCAATACCAGGGCCTACCGGGGTTCACCCTGGCTCAGGAAGCCCCCACACCAGTTAAAGTAAAAAATCATGCTGATGACTGCCCAGCACTGCTGGCTGTGCCTCGGAGGCTACAGAAACTGGGAATTTCAGTAAAATCTTTTCCACCATGGCCCTCAGGAAAAGTTGGATGTTAAAATTTTATCAGATTCAGAGTCATTGTAAAATGGCTTCTTTGTGGCATCCCCAAATTAGTTTCTTATTCAAAGCAGTTTGTTGAAGTTAGTCTCCAGAGTGCATGTGGAGAAGAAAAAGATGTCTGTGTCTATTTCAGAAAATATTCTGGGTACATGCCTAAATCTTAATTTTTTGCAACCATTCTTTGTAGTTACTGTTTTCTTTCTTTTTATTTACACTGAGAATGAATCTTCTGAAGACGCGAAAGACGAACGACAACAAGGGTTGGTGAGGATGTGGAGAAAGTGAAGCTTTTGTACTGTTGGTGGGAATGCAAGTTAGTTCAACCATTTTGAAAAACAGTATGAAGTTTCCTCAAAAAAATAATGATAGACTTACCATATGATCCAGCAATCCCACTTCTGGGTATACACCCAAAGGAAACGAAATCAGTATGTCAAAGTGATATCTTCATTCTCATTTTCATTCTAGCATCATTCAGAACACCCCAGGTACGGAAACAACCTAAATACTCATCGACACATGAATGGATACAGAAAATGTGGTATATACACCCAATGGAATACTATTCAGCCTTAAAAAAAAGAAGGAAATCCTGTCACTTGTGACAATATGGATGAGTCCGGAGGATATTATGCTAATGCTAAGTGAAATAAGACAGGCACGGAAAGACAATACCACATGATATCATTTGTATGTGGAATCTAAAAATGTCAGACTCACGGAAGTGGAGAGTAGAACAGTGGTTACCAGGGTGGACAGGAAAGGAAAGATAAGAGCCAAAGGTCACAAACTTTCAGTTAGACAGAAGGAATAAGTTCTAGTGATCTATTGCACAGCATGGTGACTATAGATAATAATAATAATATATATTTTGAAATTGCTAAAAGGATAGATTTTAAATATTTTCATCACAAAGTAATGATAAGCATATGAGGTGATGGATATGCTAATTAGCCTAATTTAATCATTTTATCCTATATGTGTGTATTATAACATCACATTGTTTCCTATAAATATATACAATTATTACTTGTCAATTAAAAATTTAATTTAATTTAAAAATTTTCCTATTAAACTCGCCTAGGTACCACAATGATAGCACCCTGGAAGTAGTCATAGACAAACAGGTGCGATAAGTAGGTGCTCTTAAGACAGGCAATGTCATTTTCCAAGATTCCTAACTTCTAAACTCAGTGTGAATGAGAATCTCCCATGCCAATGCTGTGTTCAGCAAATGCGAGCCACAGACGGTTAACCAGGAATTTTGCCCCCCTCGAGTGCAACATACTCTGTTTACTGTATTTCTCACAGGCATACTCTGCTTTAAATAAATTCAACCTAGGAAAATTTAGAATTGTCAAATAGAAAAGCTGAAACAGTGATTGTCTTCTTTAAAAAAGGACTTTTGAGCTGGGCTCAGTGGCTCAGCCTGTAATCCCAGCGCTTGGGAAGCTGAGGTGAGTGGATTGCCTGAGCCAGCAGGTTCGAGACCCATCCGGACAACTTGGTGAGACCTCATCTCTACAATAAATCAAAAATATAGCGGGCGTGGTAGCGCGCGCCTGTAGTTCCGGCTATTTGGAAGGCTGAGGCGGAAGGATCACCGTAGCCCAGCAGGTCGAGGCTGCGGTGGCCGGGAGCGGCCACTGCACTCCAGTCTGGGCGACAGAGTGAGACTCCAACTCAAAAAATAAATAAATAAATAAATAAATTTTTTTTAAAAAAGGACTTTTGCTATATTGATACTTTAAGTTGCTTTAGTGCATTTTATAGTTTGAAAACATTGTTTCCCAGGAACTCTGGATTTGCTAGATCCATGATGTACCTATATTCTCCTTAATATTGTAGCTCAGACCTGGGCAATTTCTGAAGCCAGTAAGAAGAAGGATGCCTGTGGAATGTACCACGTGGCTTGTGAGACCAGAATGAAAGGCTGAAGAAGAATATAACTGAATTTTTGTTCTAGCATTGATTTGATGTGAATTGATTTTAAATTTCAAAAAATCATTTTATTTCTCTTACAGGGAAAACATAATGAGTAGGCTACTGGACATTAATTTGGGTTTCTGTAAAGAAAGAAAATACGATAGCAGAATTATGGATTATACATGGGGAAAATCAGATCATCAGAGAATATTGGAGCTTATATGGTCCTTAGCATTCTCTTAATCAGCCCAAATCCTGCATGTTGTAGATGCAAAAACTACAGTGGGCATTTTAGTTGTGCCTGTCCAGCATTTTTTTTTTCTCTTCCCTAGTCAATCTTAAAAGATGAATTCATTTCCAACAAAGAGTGCCACAGGTTACAGAATTATTGGCATCATTCTTGACAGGACTTTGAAGATGACTCCTCTGGATGGTCTTACTTTATGTCATGCTAGAAAGAGCAAGTTATTTGTCTGAATTGAAAGAATACTCCATGTTTATTATTTTTATAAAGTAAAGCATATTTGGATTGTTTTTTTCTTTTTGTTTGCTCTGATTTGTTTTGCTTTGGCCCAGGTTAGGGTGGAACAGAGAATGGGACTACAAATTATAAGACACAATTATGCACTGAAAGACATACAAATTTAAATGTACCTTTAGGTTTGAATTAGTCTGGGTCAGGTCTAAACCATACTCTTCTTCCATTTTTCTGTAGACCAACTTAAGAAATAAAGCACAAAACAATCTCTGGGCTGAGATCTATCCTTCTATTCTGTCTTATACTCTGATCTATAAGAATTTATAATTTGGTGCAATGGCACGTTTTGGCAACATGTTCTGCCTTGAAAATAAATAAGATATTTCTGTTAAAAGTAGATACAGAGATTAGTGGTGGATAAATATTAAGTTTGGAGTCTGTGTTGCCTTCATGGGTTCTAGATGTTCCAAGGCTTAATGACAACTTACAAAAATATTTAGAGATTAAAGAACTCATCGAATCTAGGGAAAATGTATGGATTAAAAAATATATATGTTACAATTCATATTATATATATTCATATTATATATGACTATATATGTATACACATAGACACATACAAACTTATATATATATATATATGAATTATTATCTTTAACTTAGAAGGGAAGAATGAATGACCAAGGCTGCACATTTTCAGAGGTTTATATGCTTTTCACTTCTAAAAGAGATAAGGACACTATTCTAAACCATGTCCACTGGAACAAACAGTCCAAACAGAAGGGCACACAATAATTTCCCAATGGTCATACTAAGAACTGGGTATCTTTGTCAGTGAGAGAGAGAGAGAGAGAGAGAGCATAGCCTAAGTTCAAATCTTGTCATTCACTTTAGTTGGTTTGTGACTTACTTGAGCTGTCTTATTTCACACGGTCTCCATACTTCAACTTAAAGAAGGAGGGTAGCAGTGAAATAACAGAGTTCCTAGTACAAAATAAACTTTAAAAATCATGTCTAGCTCAGTCTGTAATCCCAGTCCTTTGGGAGACCAAGGCAAGTGGATTGCCTGAGCTCACAGGTTTGAAACCAGCCTGGGTAACTTGGCGAGACCTCGTCTCTACAATAAAAATAAAAAATTAGCCAGGCGTGGTAGCGTGCACCTGTAGTTCCAGCTACTTGGAAGGCTGAGGTGGAAGGATTACTGGAGCCCAGCAAGTTGATGCTGGGGTAACCATGAGTGTCCCACTGCACTCCAGTCTTGGCAACAAAGTGAGACTCCAACTCAAAAAAAAAAAAAAAAATCTTCGTGACCCGCCTGGGCAACCTGGCGAGACCTCATCTCTACAATAAATCAAAAATCAGCCAGGCGTGGTAGCGCGCGCCTGTAGTTCCAGCTACTTGGAAGGCTGAGGCGGAAGGATCGCCGGAGCCCAGCAGGTCGAGGCTGCGGTGGCCGGGAGCGGCCACTGCACTCC
>CAUYQG010087040.1:0-36338 GCA_963574415.1 Tarsius wallacei
ATTAATGTCTTGATATCTGGGTTTGTAGTTTGAGACCAGTCATTCTGAGGGCTCTTCATTGTTTGCATTCTGAAGTCAGTTTTCTCAGTGTCTGACCTCCCAGGGGTCTGTGAGAGACCCATATTCTTCTTTTGGTTTTTCTTCATTTGTGTAGATTTTTCTCTCCCCCTTTACCTCCCCTTCTTTAATTCTGTTTTTCAAGGAATGTGGGGTTCCTTTTATTTCTTTTTGTTCAATCTCCTGTTCTTCCTTATGAGCCTCCTCCGGCTTTGTTCACTTTTGAGGTTGGACTGTAGGTTTGGGCTGTCCTTTTTGTAGTTTTGAGGTTTAATTGAGGGGGAAGCTGTGATTCAGAATCTATCTGCGGATCCCAGTATCCTCCAACATGTGTATGGGCACACTGGAACCCACTTCCCACTGCTTTACAATCTGTCCATGAAGCGGAGTTTAGGTTTACTCCCTGGAATCAAAGGAGGTAAGAAAAAGGAAAATAATGGAAGAATGGGGGGTCAAGAGAAAGTTGGAGAGAGAGAAGAGTAAGAGGGAAAACAGATATGCATACAAACTAATGAATGAAAAGAGACACAAGGCCAGAAAAGAGTAAAAAACAAACAAAATTCCTGCATACCAGTAATCACACAAAGACAGTTCAATAAATTCATGCCTTTTGATGTGGTTTTCTCCAACACAAACAAGTAGTCTAACTCAAAAAGCAAACAAAAGTGAGCAAAACAGTCAAAGCTATAAAATAAAAAATCAAAATAAGAAACCAGACTAGCTCTGGAGTCTTTCCTGAGTGTCTAAAGTCTCTTCACCTCTGATCTCTAGCCTTTCCCCTTTGCAGGCAGATAGACTTACTCATAGGTTGGGTAGGTTCCCTTCACTTGATGCCTGAGAGGTCTGCCACGGGACTGAGTTGCCTGTGTCTGATTCAGCACAGGCGAGGACCTTTTGTCTCCTGTTTGGCGAGGTTACCTTAGAAACCAAGGTGGAGGCTGCTCATAGATGGGTGGGGCAATGCAAATCTCTGCCTGGAAAATGGCTGTGGTGGGTGGCTCCTCTTGCTGATTCTTTCTCTTCACTGGTCCTTTCTCTCCACTCATCCGGTCTGTGGATAGGGCCAGTGGCGGGTGGTGACAGCGGCTTTGGGCCCCCCACAGGGCACTTCAGTCAGAAATGGAGCTGGTGTCTCTGAGGGACGGGCACCTAGAGCCTCCCAGGGCTATGGCAACTTGAGATGGGACTGGGTGGATACCCAAAACCCAGGGCAGGGGCCCAGAACTCCGAGGGTCAAGTACTGACCACGGCTTTGAGTGCTTCAGCCCAGATGGTGGCGCAGAGCCTGGAGGCACAGGTGCTCTGGGCCTGCATGGGCAGCAGTGGCCTTGGGCCTGGTGGAGCACCCCAGGAGGGGATCAAGCCTGTAGTTCAAAGTGGCGGGCATGGAGGGCCTCCCCAGTCTGCCATGGCCTGAGACTGGGCTGGGCACCCAGTCAGAGAGGGAGCTGGCAGTGGCTGAGTGCTGGGCTGATCAGTGTAGCCAGCAAGTGAACCCAGATCTCCACAAGGCAGTATCTGAGGGCCTTCACAGGCAGCAGTGGGCAGCTTGGGGACGGGTGAGATGCTGTAGCTGAGGAGGGAGCTGGGAGCTCCACTTGGCCAGGGCCTGGGGCCACCTGGGGTGGAACAGCAGTTGCAGAGGGGCCATGGTAGCCAGCCGTGCATGGGACTCAGTGTCTCCAGGCCTCTGACTGGTGTAACTGGTGGTGGGCGGGGGGGTGTGGGGGAAGGAAAGTAAGAGTCTTTATGGGAACTCACTTTCGGAAAATCTCACAGTCCCACCTGTGCCATTGCCATCTTACCAGAACTCCCTCTTGATTTACTTTTCTGATGATTAGTGATGTTGACCAACTTTTTTCATATACCTGTCTAGTTACTTGTGTATCTTTAGAGAAATGTTTATCCAAGGTATTTATTTATTTATCAAGTTTTATTTTGTTGTTATTGAGTTGCATGAATTCTTTATATAACCTGAATATTTACCCCTTATTAGATACATGGTTGGCAAATATTTTCTCCCATTCTGTAGGTTGTCTTTGCACTCTGTGAATTGTTTACTGTGTTGCAAAAAGTTTTAGGTTTGATGTCGTCCTATTTATCTATTTTTGCTTTTGTTACCTGTGCTTTTGCCATCTTGTCCAAACAAATAATTGTCCATTTCAATGTCATGAAGCTTGCCCTAAATATTTTAATTTAGACTTTTGATAGCTTCAGGTCTTATACTTAGGTTTTCAATCCATTTGGAATTAATTTTTTGTATGTAGTAAAAGGTGGGTGTCCAATTTCAACTTTTGCATGTAGATTTCCAGGTTTTCCAGCACTGTTTGAAGAGACTATTCTTCCCCCATTGTGTAGTCTTGGCACCCTTGTTGAAGATTAGTGGACCAAATATATGAGGGTTTATTTCTCTGTTCTCTCTTCTGTTCCCTTGGTTTATATGTCTGTTTTCATGCTAATAGCACACCAATTTGATTACTGTACCTTTATAATGTCTTGAAATCAGGACATGTAAGGCTTTCAGTTTTGTTTTGTTTTGTTTTAAATTGTTTAGACTAGTCAGTATCCATTGAGATTCCACATAAATTTCAGGGACTTTTTTCTATTTAAATGCCATTGGTATTTTGATAAGGATTGTATTAAGTCTGCAGATCACTTTAGGTACATTGGACATTTTAACAATATTGAGACTTCCAATTCCCAAACTCAAGATATCTTTCTATTTATTTATGTCTTCTTTAATTTTTTTCAACACTTTTAGATAAAAAAAATTAATTTTAAAAATGTGGGCTACAATTCAGGATTAGGTATACAAGGATTAGGTATACATTGTACAGGTAAAGTTTGGGCCTCCCTTTCGTCCCCACTTTGCCTGATTTGAGATCAGGTACCCTTAGTGATGTTATGTGACCCCTTCACCTGGCAGTTTCCAGTTACTGCCAATCCCTTTCTTATTGTATTATGGTATATGTTCAGGGTCCGCTTGTTAATGAGAACATGTGGTATTCAGTTCTTGTTTTTGTAACAAATCACTGAGTATTATAGACTCTAAGTCCATCCAAGTTGCTGCAAAGTCCATAATTTTGTTTTTCTTTGTGGCAAAATAATATTCCATCGTGTATATGTACCACATTTAAAAAAATACAGCCCAGTTTTGTTGAGCAGCATAGTTGGTTCCATGTTTTTGCTATTGTAAATAGTGCTGAAATAAACATGCATGTGCAGATATCTTTTTTATAGAGTGATTTAAATTTCTCCAGGAATATTCC
This sequence comes from Tarsius wallacei, assembly GCA_963574415.1. Taxonomy (NCBI): domain Eukaryota; kingdom Metazoa; phylum Chordata; class Mammalia; order Primates; family Tarsiidae; genus Tarsius; species Tarsius wallacei. Next base: position 3,327 of record CAUYQG010087040.1, read on the forward strand.
CAGAAGGGGGCTTGTAGGGTCGTATGGAAAGTTAATTTCTAGTTCTTTTAGGAATCACCACACTGTTTTCCATAGAGGTTGAACTAGTTTGCATTCCCACCACCAGTGTATAAGCTTCCCTTTTCTCTGCATCCTTGCCAGCATCTGTTGATTTTTGTTTTATTTATTTATTTATTGATATATATATATATTTATTTATTTATTTTTTATTATTTTTTTTGAGTTGGAGTCTCACTCTGTCACCCAGACTGGAGTGCAGTGGCCGCTGCCGGCCACCGCAGCCTCGACCTGCTGGGCTCTGGCCATCCTTCCGCCTCAGCCTTCCAAGTAGCTGGAACTACAGGCGTGCACTACCACACCCGGCTAATTTTTTTATTTTATTGTAGAGATGAGGTCTTGCTTGCCCAGGCGGGTCTTGAACCCGCGGGCTCAGGCAGTCCACTCACCTCAGCCTCCCAAAGGCGCGGGATTACAGGCTGAGCCACCGAGCCCGGCTTGTTTTATTTATTTTATTTTATTTTATTTTTTGAGTTGGAGTCTCATTCTGTTGCCCAGACTGGAGTGCAGTGGCCATTCCCAGCCACTGCAGCCTCGACCTGCTGGGCTCTGGCGATCCTTCCGCCTCAGCCTTCCAAGTCGCTGGAACTACAGGCATGTGCTACCACGCCTGACTAATTTTTTGATTTATTGTAGAGATGAGATCTCGCCAAGTTGCCCAGGCAGGTCTCGAACCCGCGGACTCAGGCAATCCACTAATTTCAGCCTCCCAAAGCGCGGGGCAGATATCTTTTTTATAGAGTGATTTAAGTTCCTCCAGGAATATTCCCAGAAGGGGGCTTGTAGGGTCGTATGGAAAGTCAATTTCTAGTTCTTTTAGGAATCACCACACTGTTTTCCATAGAGGTTGAACTAGTTTGCATTCCCCCAAACAATGTAGAAGTATTACCTTTTTTCCACATCCTCGTCAGCATCTGTTGTTTTTTGTTTTATTAATGATGGCCATACTTTCTGGAGTTAGGTGGTATCTCAATGTAGTTTTGATTTGCTTTCCTTGGATGATTAGTGAGGCTGAGCATTTTTTCATATGTCTGTTTGCTGCTCATATGTCTTCTTTTGAAAGGTGTCTATTTATATCTTTTGCCCACTTTTTAATGGAGTTGTTTGGTTTTTTTCCCCTTTTGGCATGTTTCAGTTCCTTGTAGATGCTGGATGTTAGACCTTTGTCAGATATACAGTTGGCAAACATTTTTTCCCATTCTATGGGCTGTCTCCTTGCTCTCTTAATGATTTCTTTTGCTGTGCAGAAGCTTTTCAGATTGATGAGGTCCCACTTGTCAATCTTATCTCTTTTGTCATGGGCTTTTGGGGTTTTGATCAGGAATTGGTTTATTATTCCGATTTCCATAAGGGTGTCTCCTGAGTTTTCTAAGATTCTTATTGTTTGAGGTGTAGGTCATTGATGCATCTGGAGATGATTTTTTTATATGGTGATAGGTGGGGATCCTGTTTATTTCGTCTGCATGTGCTCAGCCAGTTTTCCCAGCACCATTTACTGAATAGGTTCTCCTCTCCACAATGGTTGTTGTTGGAGGCTTTGTCACAGATGAGCTGGTTGAGGTTTTGCTTCTGGAATCTCTATTCTGTTCTATCCGTTTATATTCCTGTTCTTGTACCAATACCAAATTGTTTTGAATATTGCAGTCTTACAATAAAGTTTAAAGTCTGGAAGTGTGATATTTCCTGCTTTGTCTCTTTTGTTAAGGATTGTTTTGGCTATTCATGGTTGTTTATGTTTCCATATAAATTTCTGTATTGTTTCCAGGCCTGAGAAGAATAATGTTAGTAATTTAGTGGGTATAGTGTTGAATGGGTGGATTGCTTTGGGTAGGATGGACTTTTTAACAATGTTGATTCTTCCTATCCATGAGCATGGAATATTTTTCCATTTGTTTGTGTCATCTTTGACTCCTTTAACAGTGTTTTGTAGTTTTCATTGTAAAGGCATTTCACTTCTCTGGCTAGGAGGATGCCGCGTATTTCATTTTTTGTGTGTGACTATTGCGAATGTGATTTTGTGTTTTTTATTTGGTTCTCTGACTGTTGGCTGTTGGTGTGTAAGAATATGACTGTTTTTTGTACCTTTATTTTGTATCCTGAGACTTTGTGAAAGTCCTTTATCAGTGCAAGGAGGTTTTTGATAGATTCTCTTGGATTTTCGAGGTATAGGATCATATTGTCAGCAAAGAGGGATAACTTGACTTCCTCTTTTCCTATTTGGATACCCCTGATTTCCTTCCCTTGTTTGATTGCTCTAGCTAGGACTTCTGATATCATGTTGAACAGGAGGAGTGAGAGTGGGCAGCCTTGTCTTGTTCCAGTTTTCAGGGGAAATGATTCCAATTTCTGTCTGTTTAGCAATATGTTGTCTGTGGGTTTATCATAGATGACTTTTACTATTTTGAGATATGTTTCCTCTATGCCTAGGTTTTCAAGGGTTTTATCAAGAAGTAATGCAAGATTTTGTCAAAAACTTTTTCTGCATCTAATGAAAGAATCATATGGTTTTTGTTTTTACATATGTTGATGTATTTAATTACATTTATGGTTTTGTGGATGTTGAACCAGCCCTGCATCCTGGGGATGAAGCCTACTTGGTCATTGTGGATGATTTTTGAGATGTGCTGTTGTTTCTGATTTGCTAAAATCTTGTTGAATATGTTTGCATCTATGTTGGTCAGAGATATTTACCTGCAGTTCTCCTTCTTAGCTGAAATACTTTCAATAGGATTGGTATTAGTACCTCCTTGTATGTTTCATAGAATTCTACTGGAAATCCGACTGATCTAGGACTTTTTTTTTAGGTAGTTTTCTTATGACAGAGTCAATTTCCTAGGTTGCTATTGGTCTATTTAGGATCTCAATGTCTTCTTGTTTCAATCTTGGGAGGTGTGTGATATCAGAAAGTCCTCTATTTCATTTAGGTTATAGAGTTTTGTTTCCACACAGATGTGCATAGTAATTGCTGATAATCATTTGTATTTCTTAGGGATCAGTTGTGATTGGATCTTTTGCCTTTCTGATTGTGTTTATTTGGGCTTTTTCTCTCTTTTTCTCAGTCATTCTGGCTAGGAGTACATTAATCTTGTTTATCCTTTTAAAAAAAACAGCTTTTTGTTTTGTTGATTTTTTTCTATGGTATTTTTTGTCTTCTATGTCCATACTTGGGCTTTCACTTTGGTGATCAGCATTCTTCTGTTGAAGTTAGGGTTTTTGTGGTCATGACGTTCCAGCTCCCTTAGTTGATTTGTTAAGCTGTTAACTTGTTCTCTTTCTATTTTCTTGAGGTATGTTAATGGAGATATAAATTCCTCTCTCAGTCCTACTTTCATGACATCCCAGAGGTTTTGGTAAGATGATTCCTCATTTTCATTTGTTTCCAGGAATCTTTTAATTTCTGTTTTGATTTCTGTGTTGACCTAGGGGTTGTTTAGCATCATGCTGTTTAGTATCCATGTCTTTATAGGTTTTGGTGGAATTTTGTTGGTGGTGATATTTATTTTTATTCCACTGTGGTCTGAGAAGGTGCATGGCAGTATTTCAATCTTGTGAAATTTGTTTATGCTTGATTTATGGATGAATATGTGGTCAATCTTGGAGTACATTCCATGTGGTGACAAGTAGAATGTATATTCTGTGGTTGCTAGGTGGGGTGTTCTGTAGGTATCTACTAAGTCCATTAGGTCAAGTGTCAAGTTGAAGTTCTGAATCTCTTTGTTAATTTTTTTTCCTCGATGATCTAGCTAGGGTTATTAATGGGGTATTTAAGTCTCTAACTATGATAGAATTAAAGTCAATATATGTATTTTTTTTTACTTAGTAGCTGCTTTATAAAAGTTGGTGCTTCTTTGTTGGGTACATATATGTTTAAGATGGATATTTCTTGTTGATGGATCAAATCTTTTATCATTATGTAGTGTTCTTCCTTATCTTTTAAAATTTTTGATTGTTTTAAGTTTGTTTTGTCTAATATTAAGATCACGCCTCCTGCCTTCTTTTGTGATCCTTTCACCTGGAAATTCACTTTCCATCCTCTGAGTCTGTGGGCATCCTTTGTGGTAAGATGAGTGTCCTGAAGACAACATATTTCTGGGTCATTTTTTTAAAGTCCAGTTTTCATTTTATGACTTTTTAGTGGTGCATTTCATCTATTCACATCCAGGCTGATTATTGAAATGTGAGAGTTTGTCCCTGTGATAATGCTTTTATAAGGCTATTTTGTTTTCATTTAGCTTTTGTGTTCCTATATGTGTCTGTTTTCATTTTTGTGGGTATGTTCTGTGTTCTGCTGCTTCTGTGTTTGTTTGTGATCTTGTGAAGTGTACGTTCTTTATTATTTTTTTCTTCTGTGCACAGCACCTTTTAACGCATCTCCTGCAGAGCTGGTCTCAAAGCAGCATATTCTTTTAGGAATTGGATGTCTGGAAAATATTTTAATTCTCCCTCATTGATAAAGCTTAGCTTGTCTGGGTAGGAAATTCTTGACTGAAATTGTTTAACTCTGAGAACATTAAAGATTGAGATTCAATTTCTTCTGGGCTGTAGTGTTTCTGCAGATAAGTCTGTGGCAATTCTGCTTGGTCTCCCTCTGTACATAGTCTGACCTTTTTCTCTTGCTACCTTTAGGATTTTTTGTTTTATACCTACTTTGTGGAGGCCAGTTGCTATGTGTCTAGGGGTTGGTCTTCTCATAAGATGTCTTTCAGGGGTTCTCTGAATCTCTTATGCTTATATATTCATCTCTCTGACCAGATGAGGGAAGTTTTTTTGAATGACCTCATGGAATGTTTGTTTGAGGGTATTTTCAATTTCTCTTTCTTTCTTTTTTTTTGGGGGGGTGGAGTCTCACTCTGTCACCCAGACTGGAGTGCAGTGGCCGCTCTAGGCCACTGCAATCTCAACCTACTGGGCTCCGGTAATCCTTCTGCCTCAACCTTCCAAGTAGCTGGAACTACAGGCACGTGCTACCACGCCCAGCTAATTTTTGATTTATTATAGAGATGAGGTCTCGCCAAGTTGCCCAGGTGGGTCTCGAACCCATGGGCTCAGGCAATCCACTCACCTCGGCCTACCAAAGCGCTGGGATTACAGGCTGAGCAACCAAGCCTGGCCTCGATTTCTCTTTCTATTTTAGGTAGTCTGCTCAGATATAGGTTTGGTTTCTTTATAAAATCACACATCTCTTAGAGAGTTTCTTCTTTCTTCTTAAGGTTTTTTTCCCTACATTTTTAATAGATTGGGTTAATTTCATATTTTTGTCTTCCACCTCTGAGATTCTTTCTTCTGCTTGGTCAATTCTGCTTCCCATGCTTGTCAGTGTGTTATTTATTTCTTGAATGGAGTTCTTTATTTCTGTTATTTCTAAGTACACTTTCTTGAGTGTGTCCAGCTCTGTTGCAATTTCACTTAGTTTTAGCCCTTGCATTTCTTGATTTTTATTTATGCTATCCAACATTCTCTGATCTCTGTAAGTACCTTCTGGGTATGTCGTTCACAGAGATACCTATTGTTTGTGCCCCAGTAGCACTGACTCTGCTGGGATTCTGGTGATAACCAGCAGTTCTTTGTTGGTTTTTCTTCATTTGTAGTAGTTCTTTTATCTTTCTTTTTAATTTTGTTGCTCAGTGGAATATGGAGAAGCAATCACTTCTGATATTTGTTCTACCTTTCGTTCTTCCTTGAGCCAGGGCTCTGGGTTTGTTCAATTATGAAGTAGGGCTCAGGATGGGGCATTGTGCTGTGTCTTTAAAATTTTGAGCACTTACTAGGGGTGGGGGGTAGTCTGCAAGGATTCAGAACCTACTGCCAGGTCATAATGTTTGCTATCTGGTAAATGGACCAGCTGGGACTCACTCTCTGTCTCTGAACAATATGACTTTACAGTGGGTATGTTTTCATAGCCCCTGAGTCCAAGACATGGTATAAGACAGCAAAGAGAGGGGAGAAGGGGGCAAAAAAGGGAATGGAGGAGAAAGGAAAAGAAGAAAGAAAAATAGAAAAAGAAAAAAGTAGAAGAAACACACACACAAACAGAGAAAGAACAATGAAACAGAAATAGAAGAAGGAAAGAAAAAAGAAAATCAACTAACAAGCAAAGCGACTAAACGAGATAATCAAACAAATCAATACCACTACCTGCCTCCTTCTCAGTCAGTTCTATCTGTCTCTGTCGCACAGCAGTAGCTGACTCAAGGTGGAGAGTGTATCGTCTGGGGTTCCACATCTGCTATTACCCACCAGGGCTTGTGCACTGGGGGTGATATTCTCTTAGGTTGCAAAGAGCAGACCAACACAACACAGAGATCAGTGCCTGGTCTCATCATGTAGTTCTGCTGTTCCACAGAGGCCACCCTGTAGCATTTCTCTGCCCAGGCATTAGAGAGTCTGCTCAGTTTCTCTGCCAAGAGCTATTGCTCCCTTCCCAGCAGGTACCGGTCTCTGGATCTCAGAACCTGGTGGCAAGGCTCTGGAGCCCCATCCAGGTTTGGGGTGGGCTTTCCCTGATGCCTCCTTGGGAGTCTGCCTCAGGCTTCCTCCCTGCATTCCCTCCAAGGCCCTCACTGCCAGTGTTCACCTCACTCCAGCAGATCTTCCCAGAAAGAACTCCCAAATTGTCTGCCACTAGGGTCTCCCACTCTGATTGCATGTCTGTGTTTGGTCCCTTGTGGGGGTGGAACATCTGTTTCTCCAGTATCATTCACTTGGAATACCCTCTTGGGGCAAAAGATGGTCAGTTTCAGAGGGGTGTGGAGATCACACCTTGGTCTCAGGATACAGGCTGCCCAGGGTCTCTTTTGCTTTCTTGGTTAAGTTCATTCCTAAATTAGTTATTATTTTTGGTGCTATTGTAAATGAAATTGTGTTCTTAATTATTTTCAGGTCACTCATTGTTGGTATATAGAAAAACTACTAATTTTTATATGTCAATTTTGTATCCCACAACTTTACTGAATTCATTTATTAGTTCTAACAGTATTTTGTTTATGGAGTCTTTAAAGTTTTCTATACCTAAGACCATGTCACCTGCAAGCAGAGACTATTTAACTTCATTTTCTGATTTGGCTGCCTTTTATTTATTTCTCTTGTCTAATTGTTCTGTTTAAAACTTCCAGTACTATTGATGACACATGGCAAAAGTGGGCATCTTTATCTTTTTCTTTACCTTGTTTGAAGAGCTTTCAGGCTTTCACCACTAACTATAATGTTTGCTGTAAGCATTTCATTAATGGCCACTATTATGTTGAAAATTTCTTTCTATCCCTGCATTGTTGAGTGTTTTTATCAGGGATGTGTTTTGAATTTTGACAAGTGCTTTTTCTGCATCTGTTGAGATGACCATGTGATTTTATCCTTTGTTCTGTTAATGTGGTATATTACATTGATTGATTTTTGTATGTTGATTCATTCTTGCATTCTAAGAGTAAGTCTTACTTTGTCACGGGATGTGATCTGTTTAGTGTGCTACTGATTTCAGTGTGCTAGTATTTTGTTAAGGATATTTACATTGACATTCATCAGGAATATTGGCCTGTAGTTTTCTTTTCTTATAGTGTCTTTTTTCTGACTTTTAAACAGGGTGAGGCTGACCTCATAAAATAAATATGAAAGTGGCTTCTCTTCTTAAGTGCTTAAAAGATTTTGAAAAGGATTGGCATTAGTTTTTTAAATGTTTGGTAGAATTCACTAGTGAAACTCTTTGATCCTGAACTTTTCTTTGTCGAAAGATTTTTGATTACTGATTAAATCTTACTAGTTATGGGTCTATTTAAATTTTTTACTCCTTTTTTTTTTGCCCAGGCTGAAGTACAGTGGCATGCTCATGGTCATTGCAGCCTCAAGCTGCTAGACTCAGGCAATCTTTCCAAGTATCTGGACTCAGGTGTGTGTTATCACACCTGGCTAATTTTTCTTGATTTATTATAGAGATGTGGAGGTCTTGCCAAGTTGTCCAGGCTGGTCTCAAACCCCTGCCTCTGTCTCCCAAAGTGCTGGGATTACAGGCATAAGCCACTGCGCCTGGCTAAATTTTTTGCTTCTTTATGTTTAAATCTTGATAAATTGTATATTTCTAGGAATGTATCCATTTATTTTGAGTTACACATGCTTTGGAGTATAATTGTTCATAGAAGTTTCTTTTTTTGTTGTTTTTTTGTTTTGTTTTTGTTTTTTGAGTTGGAGTCTCACTCTGTCACCCAGACTGGAGTGCAGTGGCTGCTCCTGGCCACCACAACCTCGCCCTGCTGGGCTCTGGTGATCCTTCCGCCTCAGCCTTCCAAGTAGCTGGAACTACAGGTGCGCGCTACCACGCCCGGCTAGTTTTTGATTTATTGTAGAGATGAGGGCTCACCAAGTTGCCCAGTCGGGTTTTGAACCTGCGGGCTCAGGCAATCCACTCACCTCAGCCTCCCAAAGCGAGGGATTATAGGCTGTGCCACCAAGCCCGGCTCATAGTAGTTTCTTATTATCCTTTCTATTTCCATGACTTTAGTTGTAATGTCATTTCTGAAATTGCTTATTTGAGTCTGTTTTCTAAGTTAATTTAGCTAAGGACTTATTCTTTTTTATCTTTATTTTTTAAAAAACCCTCTTAGTTTTGTTCTTTTTCTGTTTTATTTTTAAATTTTTATTTTAAAGATGTGGGGTACAATTCAGGGTTAGGTATACAAATGGACATTGTACAGGTAATGTCTGGGCCTCACTTTGCAACCTCAAAGAACATTGCCTCCAGTGCACAATCCCAGGCGGGAAACAGCAGATGCAGAAGCCCATATGATCCACCCCACCAAAAAATCAATAGTAGCAGGAGACCTGGGAAATTCACAAATATGTGGAAATAAAATGAAACATTGTTGAACAACCAATGGGTGAAACAGGAAATCACAAAGGAACTTTAAAAATATCTTGACAAAAACAAAAATGAAAACACATATTCAGCAATTAATGGAATGTATCAAAAGCAATACTAAGAGGGAAATTTACAACAGTAAATATCTACATTAGAAAATAAAAAAAGATCTCAAATCAACAATCTAACTTTACATCTCAAGGAACTAGGCAATGAAGAACAAATAAACCAAAGTTAGCAAAGGAAGAAAATAATAAAGATTAGGGAAGAAATAAATGAAAGTGTGGGTGGGGGGCACAGATGCTGCAAATCCTGGTCTGTGTCTAAAGGTGTGAAAACCAGGAGCACTCATGTCTGAAGGCAGGAGAAGATGGATGTCCCACTAAATCAGAGAAAGCAACTTTGCTTTTGTTCCACATTTTTGTTCTATTTTGGCCCTCAACAGATTGGATTATACCCACCTACATTGGTAAAAGTGATCTTTTTAACTTATTCTGCCAATTCAAATATTAATCTCTTCCAGAAACACCCTCATAGAGATATGGTATCTGGACATCCCTTAACCCAGCTAAGTTGGCACAGAAAATTAACCATCACAGTGTCCTTCTTTGTCTCTGTGACAATTTTTGATTAAAGTGTATTTTATATGGCCATTTCTGCTTTAATTTAGTTATCATTTGCATAAAATATTTTTACCATCTTTCACTTTCAGCATATACATGTTTTCATATCTGAGGTGGTTTCCCATAAACAGAATAAAATTATAACGTGTTTCTTTTTATTAGAGAGTTTAATAAATTTACGATTTAAAGTAATTACCGGTAGGGAAAAATTTACTATTTAATTTTGTTAATTGTTTTGCCTTCCTTGTAGATACATTGTTTCTCGTTTCTACTTCTTTGCCTTCTTTTATTTCTTTTTTTTTTCTGTATTGACACATTTTGATTCCTCTGTCACTTTCTCTTGTGTATCTTCTATAGTTATTTTCTTTGTGTTACCTTGAGGCTTATGTAAAATATCTTATACTTATGGTAGTTTCCACTTATCCACAGAGGATATTTTTCAAGACCCTCAGTGGATGCTCGAAACATTTTGTCCCATAATACATGCCTATGATAAAGTTTAATTTATAAATTAGATGCTTTAAGAGAGCAACAGCAATAACTAATAATAAAATAGAACAATCATAACAATATATGTAATAAAGCTTTGTGGATGTGGTCTTTCATTCTCTCAAAATATCATATTGTGTTGTACTCACCTATGTTTGGACCAAAGTTGACTGCAGGAAATGGAAACTGCAGAAAGCAAAACCACAGATAAAGGGATACTACTGCATAATGATTTATTTTAGGCTGATAATAACTTTAATCATGTCTAAAAACTCTAATCTTGTACATTTACCGACTCCTACTATATGTTATGATGTCACAAATTGCATCTTTATATATTGTGTATGCATTAATATAGTCGTATAGTTTCACTTATTTTGATCCATTTGTCTTTTAAGTTTTATAACAGAATTAAGTGTTTTATGTTCCATCATTACAGTATTACAGTATTCTGTATTTTAAAAATATATATATTTACCTTTATCAGCTAGCTTTATATTTTCATGTGCTTTAATGTTTCTGTCTAGTGTTCTTTTTATCAACTTGAAGGACTCCCTTTATTACTTTGTGTAAGGTAAGACTAATGGTGATGATTCTTCTTAGCTTTTGTTTATCTGGGAAAGTCTCTGTTTTTACTTCATTTTTGAAGATCAGTTTTGGCCAGAATAGTATTATTGGTTTGAAGCTTTATTCTTTCATCACTTTGAAGACATCATCACACTTCCTTTTGGCCTGTAAGTTTTTTGTTAAGAAATTTTCTGATAATCCAGTTGAAACTCCATTGTACATATTGACTCACTTTTCTTTCACTGCTTTCAAGATTCTCTCTTTGTCTTTGACATTTGCAGTTTGAATATAATGTGTCTGAGTTTGAAGCTCTTCGAATCCTTGGATTTACTCTGGTTGGAGTCTTTAGATCTTCAGTTTGAATGATCATTTATTTCTTTAGATTTGAGAGTTTTCAGTCAGTATTTCTTCATATATGCTCTCTGTTCCATTCTCTCTTCTACTCTGCTTCTTGAACTTCCATAATGTGTAAATTGATTCCTTTAATATTGCCCTATAAGTCCCTTACACTTCATTTACTTTTCTTTATTCTTTTTTCTTTTTGCGGCTCTGAATCCACTGTTTTAAATGACCTACCTTTAATTTTGCTGACTTTTTCATCTATATGACCAAGTATGCTATTGAACCCCTCTAGTAAATTTTTTATTTTAGTTATTGCATTCGTTTTGCTTCCTTTTTTTTTTTTTGAGTTGGAGTCTCACTCCGTCGCCCAGGCTGGTGTGCAGTGGCACTCTCATGGCCACCTGCTGGGCTCCAACAATCCTTCCACCACAGCCTTCCAAGTAGCTGGAACTTCAGGTGTGGGCTACCATACCAGGCCATTTAAAAAAAAAATTATTGTAGAGATGAGGTCTCACCAAGTTGCCTAGTCTGGTCTTCAGCTATATAATTATTGTTTATTTTTTGTTGAACTTTTCATTTTGTTCATGCATCATTTTCCTAATTTTTTTTTAGTTCTTTATTTTCATTTTCTTACAGATCATTTAGTTTTCTTTAGACAATTATTTTTAATTATTTGTTGAGTATTTTATAGTTTTCCACTGCTTATAGAATTCTAGAAGGAGATTTATTCTTGTTCCTTTGATTGAAACACATGTCCCTCTTTCTTCATGTGCCTTGTGATTTTCTGCTGAATTTTATGCATTTTAAGAAACAGTCTTTATGGACTGGCTTTATACAAGAGAAAACCTTCAACAATCAGACTAGGCAGAGATTTTGGAAACCTTTTGGGGGGGTGTGTCTTCTCTGAACTTGTGCATTCATCTTCTTAATTAGAAAGGATTTTTGGTTTCTGTTTCAAGTGGTTGTAATTTCTTGCACTTTCTGGTATCTGTCTGCAGTATTGTAGGCTCTCTGGAACTATAGTGGCAAGCAACCCTGGTCTCCTTCAAGGCAGAAATCACGGGCTGAGCACCTTCTCCTGATCATGTCAAAGCATGCCAGCCTCTGTCTGCAACATCACAAGCACTCTGGTGCTCTAGAAATCTACTCTCACTCTCCCTTGCTTTCAATAGCTCCTAGGAGTCCTAATTATGCCAGTTTTATTAGTGCCTTGAGTCAGGTGAGACACAAACCACTCCCTGAGGAATCTCACCAAGAAGCCAGAATGTTGGAAGTGCATTCCACTCTTCTCTTTATCTACTGAGCCTAGTTGTGCTAACTTAAAAGAGGGACAATCACAGATAAAGTAAAATGGATCTTCTTGCCCATTTTAATGTGTCTGCTGTTGAGTTTTCACTTACCTGGGATGTTGAAACTTCTTAATTGGTTTCTGGACTTCTCATAAACATATTTTGGTCCATAGGTTGTTGTTAATTCATTATCTTTGTCGGAGAAGGAGGGCTTGGACTTCCTACTTCACCATCTTGGCTATGTCACCCAAACATTACCATTGTATTTTGTTAAAAATCATATTTAAACTCACACCTTGTTAATTAAAGTTATCCAAACACATGAAAAGCAAAAATTGAAATGGTCAAAAACCATTTCCTGTACTTTTCACACATATATATTTACTTTAACTGTCCCTGACAGCCAACCCTAAATGGCACTATAGTGATGAAAAAAAAAAAAAGGCAATATAAATATTGGACCCACCACTGAAACAAGACTTTAAGCAACAAAGGTGAAATATAATGGGGATAAAATTCAAATGTTTCATGTTTACTCACCTAAGATGAAGAGAGTTTATAAATATGAACAAAATGGTGACCCTAAAATAAAAACAAAATAATCAAAGATAATTTTTTGTTATGTTCTTTATAGTCATCCATAAATAAAACTTTATCACCCATGAATAAAAATCACAGAACCATACCTTCCTCAACTTTCAAGATAGACTCTTAAGGATCAGCCTCTATGGTGCAGGGTACAAGAAAAGGACCCAGTCCCAATGTTGTCAGATGTTATTATATCAGCAGATGATATCATACAAAGACATATTCATATCACTATTTTAGGATTTTTCTATCTTTTCAAATTACTGGGGCACCATTCTAAGCATTTGGTCACTGTATTTCATTTGACTATTTATTGCTAGCCATGTGTTTTGGTATACAATAGGAATCCAGCAATCAGTATTGAATGTCCCCTACCTTCAAGAAATCCAGTGTTCTGGAAGAGTCTGTTGTGCACACGAATATTCCTTTGGAACTGTGAAGGAAAAACCAACTAACTTCAACTGTGAGGGAAAGGGAGGAGGCATTTGAAACTTTACTTAACTTTTTCTAATTTCAATTCAATCATTCCTGGAGTACAATCCAACATTTACCTACATTTTGTACAATAGTAGTTGATATTAATTGAGGGCTGAATATATGCCCTATACGGATTAATTGTACAAATTACCCAGATATAAGCAAAGGTTACTCTGGCTTTAGACACTGAGATAATTCAAGTGTTGCATATCTCATCCTTTGAATCCCAATGCCTTTCCCCAAGATTTCTACTGTCCTGTGGACTTACATAGTCACTTCTGGCTCTAAGCTTCTAAGCTTCTTATTGCACTTGATATCTGAGTCATATTTTCTAATATCACACGGCTATTTTCTCTTCCTCTCTGCACTAAACAATTAAACATGTATAAAAGGCATTTGTTTGTAGCATACCTTACTAAAATTTTGAGCAGGTAGAAGACTTTTATACTGCAAAAATATCAACAACTTAAAATTATTTTTGTTCATAAGAGCCTTTTGTCCACTCTGACATTAAATATTTCTGGTCACCTATTTCTTCATAGTTTAGATTTCTGTAGTTTTGATTGACCGTCTCTTTGTCTCTTCCTTCTCCTCATGGCCCACAAAATTCTGTTCATTTCTCAGACAGATAGGTTAATTATTTCTTGCTGTCTGTTTCTAAATCATGGTTTTAGAAATTTATCTCCCATACCTAAATAGTTCACTTTTCTAAATAAAGATATTTCCTTTATTAAGAGGAACTCTGTTACCAAGTGTTAAAATAATATATTTTCACTCTGCTATATACATTTGGTTGTTTCCTTTTCATTATAACTAAAAAAACGAAGTATAATTATTTCCATTTTATAAATTGGAAAACTAAAGCTAAGAAAAGAAAACTGAAGTTAGAAAATAACAGACCCAAGAACAGAATACAAATCTTATTCCCAAACCTGTGCTATTGTGTGTGTGTGTGTGTGTGTGTGTGTGTGTGTGTGTTGTGTGTGTGTGTCTTTTACCATGCTTGATGAAGACAAATCACAAAGATTTGTTCTGAAGCTGGAATGGATGACACTTTCATTTATCAAGAATAGCATATTATCAGTAATATATAGAATTAGTGCCAATAACTCCCAAATGTTTTTAAAATATTGATGTTTTGTTCATTTGAGTTTATGTTAATTTGGTTTTCTGTTTCTGTATACTGTTATTCTCAAAGAAAGAGATAAGTCACTTGACAAGTATGCTAACAGAATTTTAATTTGTGACTGGTAGTTGAATGAGGGTTGTTTACAACATCGTTTTTCCAAGAATATTTTTCTTCTATAAAATGTAATTACCAATATATTTGAATACTGTCCTTTAGATGCTATATAAAAGCATAATTCTTGAATAAAGTTTCCTAATAAAAATCACCGAAATATGCATAAATAAGAATTGGTTGCTGCTGTAAATGTGACTGGATGATTGGAAAAATTGTGATTCCCAAGACTGATGTTCACAATAAACAGAACAATTGAAACTTCATAAAGTTTTAACTTAACACAATGGATAGAGGGAAAACACACAGTTATAGCAAATGCCTACCTTTATTTAGCACTCATGCCTCCCTTAGCAAATGTTTACTACAATGAGTCAAATCTAGGAGGAGAAATATTTTTAATATACAGACTCATATTGCCAAAATTCTGCTAATACTCACTTCTTCTACATGAAGAGAAGAAATATTTAATTTAAAAAAATTAAGACAAGGTTTCACTAGGCTGGTCTTGAACTTCTGAGTTCAATTGATCATCCTGCCTCAGCTTCCCAAAGTGCTGGGATTACAGGCTGAGCCACCGCGCCCAGCCAAAAAGTATTTTTTAAGAAGCAGATAAGCACTTGACTCTTTTTAAATGAGGTGATACATGTCAAACAGTGGCTATATTTCAAATAATATATTTTGAAAGTTGAAAATGATCTTAAAGATGATCTACTCAAAGCCTTCATTTACAGATAAGAAATTTGAAAGTTAGAAAGGTTAAGTGATTTGCCCAAGGTCAGTCAGCTGTTACTGGCAGAACTTCTCTAAGAATGTCATTTTTTTAGCTCAATCCTTTATCTACAACACACTCTTTTTGTTTTACAACTGACTTTTTTGTTGATTTGTTTTTAATAATGATATTTATTATGTGTGTGGCAAGTTAGGAGAAGTTTATCTTTCAGTTTTTAAAATAACATTATTTATACATTTTATATGTCAGTTGCATCCATAATCCATAATTATCCGTTTCTAATATGCCTTAGCTTTTGAATACTGTTGGAAGTTGAGTTCAAGACCTTTTAGATGCCAAATTCCTTAGCCTGATAAATACTTAGAGTAATTTAGTTCATTAATATTTGCTATAATAGGTGTCTATTAGAAAATAAATATATAAGTGATATTCTTAGAACTAAACAGACTAGATGAATTTTTTATCCTTTTAATACTAATACAAAAAATGAAATAATGAATGCAATAAATTGTCCTTTTATTTTCTAGTGATAACTGACTTTTAATCCATAATCAGTTAGGAATTATATTTTCTACATTTCTATTACCAACAATAAAGTACTGTGACAGTTCTCACATTCTGGGAGGTTGCATGATATTGATAAACATTTTGCACCCTCTACTTCTTAACCATACCCTGAGTTTTTCTTTCCAATTTTCTCCAGATAAAAAGAGTAATAGTCCTATACTATGTCATTTTTTTAAGAAGTAGGAGAGAATGTAATCTTAGGGGCAAAAGTAGTTTGGGATCAGACACTAGAGGGCATAAAACAAAGCCAGTAAAACCTTTGGGAAGAAAACGAATGATAACGTCTCCAAGCTGCTGGAATTAGAGGTGTAGCAGAGAAGGGATAGACAAAGAACTTAGAGGAAACCAGTTAATAATAAGCCTTTTAATTTGGTATATGGTGAGGGATATCACCTGGTCTACTTTAAATATTGTGTACATTCAAAATGCAAGAAATAAAAGATATAGGTTGCAATCAACTGAAGTATTACTTTAACGAAGGAGATGACCGTATAGAGGTAAATTTATGCAAAGGAGTTTTCTAGGGCACTTGATATTAATAGATTGTATTGAGCAAATTTCAAAATAAGCATGCCATGTTTAAAACTACTCATTTCTATGGTCATATTCATGCTGTTGTAAGAGGCTCTAATAATTTTTTTTCAACAGTGAATAATCTTGGCATATGTGAAAATGTTCAGTATTGGTACAAATTTGTTTTAGGTGTTTTTAAAAGATATATGAATGAATCATTATGTTGTGGAAGTTTGCTACTCTCTTAATATCTGAAGTGGTTATTTCTTTTTAAAATTTAATTTTATTAAGTGGTTTTTTCTTTAAAGACAACTTCTAAAAGCCATAAAATACCAAGTACAGAATGGTGGAAGTGGTCCACGAGCAGACACAGAGAGTGCATTGCTTTTGGAGAATTTTTTTTTTTTTTAGTTGGAGTCTCACTCTGTCACCCAGGCTGGAGTGCAGTGGCACAGTCATGGCCACCGCAGCCTCGACCTTCTGGGCTTAGGCGATCCTACTGTCTCAGGCTTCCAAGTAGCTGGAACTACAGATGCATGCCACCACACCTGGCTGGAGAATTTTTAAAAATGATAAAATTCCTGAAAGTTGGTATTTAAAAAATAACATTATACACTGGCAATTCTAAACAATGTCGGTGATAAAATATTTCTCCTCACTGTTGGAAAATATGTCTCTTTACTGCTCCTCATTTTCTCATTTCTATGGTATGAAATGCTCTAGTAGGAAGTACTAACTATATGTACAGACCTACAAATACTATTAATACATGTGTAGTCATCCATTCATTCTCTGTGCTGATATGGCTTCCAGATCAGTGCCGAGTTCTTTTAAATATCTGTATTAAGAAATGGGCGCTTTTGTTCTTTACATTTTGGGAAGATAAAGTCTTGTGATGTTTTTCTTTCCTGGAGGGTGTCTATCCCATATATACTTGGAATCTGGCTTTTATCCAGATTAACACGAATGGAACAAGAGTATCTTGGTGACTCAAAGCCATTAAAACAGCTGTTTCAGACTAGAAACAAGAAAGAAACGCAAGCCTTGCTACAATTCTACTTCCTGTCTCTTCCTTTAATTCATTGTAAACAAAATTCTAAATCCTTCATTATTCATTAAAATATCTAAAGGCAACATTTTTTCTCATGTGTTTTATGGAATATCCTGGAACTCTTGCATAATATATTCTTTTCTTGAGAAATCACCATTTGCACTAGTACAGTAAAGGCACAAGAAGTCATATAAGAAAACATGTATACATTTACTTCATCTGGTGTTTTCAAACTTATTATGGGAAGTTTTTTTTTACATACCAATTTTAAAGGCCCTATGAAATTAGTGTTCCATAGTAGGTTGAAGCTATGGAGAAAGCTATCCTAATTAATTTATTATTACTTTGTTGAAAAATCCTCTTTAGGTTGGGTGCGGTGGCTCAAACCTGTAATCCCAGCACTTTGGGAGGCCAAAGTGAGAGGATTGCCAGAGTCCAGGGGTTTGAGACAAGCCTGGGCAACTTGGTGAGACCTCATCTCTACAATAAATCAAAAATTAAGCCGGGCGTGGTAGTGCGCGCCTGTAGTTCCAGCTACTTGGAATCCTGAGGCAGAAGATCTCCTGAGCCCAGCAGGTCGAGACTGTGGTGCCACTGCACTCCAGTCTGGGTGACAGAGTGAGACTCCACTCAAAAAATAAAATAAAATAAAGCCCTCTTTATATTCGATAGACAACTTTCCATCCCTATATAAATGACTGTCAATACTTCTGGCATTTTAAACAATTCTAAGTCAAATTTAAGCAATTTTAATTTTTGTAAAGTATACTAATTATTAATGGGCATGTTAGCTTTAACTAAGTGAAATAAGTAGGAAAGCAGTGTGTATGCATGAGTGGTTTTGTGCATGTCTTTATACATGGCATTCAATAGTATCACGAATATGTCCTCAAGAAAAATACCACAGTAAGTATATTCATGAATTGTTTATTCTAGAATTCTTAGATAAAAACTGAAAGGATAACATTAAAATTCAACTCAGAGATGGAAATCTACCAACAGGGAGTCATTGCATTACACATATGGTTATCTTGTATTACTGGAGAATAAAATAGTACATATAAGTCAGTTTTCTAGATAACTGCAGCTTATACCTTTAAGCACCAAAATCATTTTTCCTTTTATTTAGTCATCTCTGAAGTGAATCTTCCCAAAATTTACAATTTAAACTAAACATATGTTTTTGATGACTTGAGGCACAAAATGGGTGGTATAAGATCATGTTTTCCTTTCTTTGGAGCAGATGCTCCTTTTAAGAATATCAAGTTCAATGTTTTTATATCAAGTAATTTTAATTTGCATGCAATCTTAGATTAATGGTGCTCAGTTTCTCCTAAAAAGCTGAGCCTTGGCAGGTTTTGTTTCCCCTTAGGTGTGGTTCTGTTGCAGAGCTGTTGGAAGTCTGGAAGAGAATTGGGAAAGAGTGTGGAAGGAAGTGTTGGGTAGAATAGTTGTATGATTTTCTGTAATGAATGAAAGCTTGCATTTTGGTATTTCTGAGATCCAATACTGGCTTCTATACTAACAAGTTGTCACCTAGGGCAAGTTACCTAACTTGTGAGTCTCAGTTTCCCCATCTGTAATATGGAACAATTGTATCTACCTTATTTAAGTGTTAAAGTGAATACTAAGTGAAAAAGAATGCTGCAGGTCAACATCAGGTTGAGAACCATAATAAAGTCATACATAAACATTGAAAATCTAAAGGCAGCAAGTTGAAATCCAAATGACAGAAAAGAGTAGGAGGTTATATTTTCTGTTCAGAGCAAGGCAAGTGCTTTAAACTACAGGCAATAGGCCTCTCCTTTGTCTGAAAGTATATAAAGTAGTTAAGAGTGTGTGTTCTAGAGCCTGGCAGAACTGCGTTTAAATCCAGGCTTTGCAACTTGGTAATTAAAAAAAAAAAACCATGGTTGAGTTATTTATCATGAAACTCTTCTTATTCATCTCTAAATGGAATAATAATAGCTCACAGGGTTGTTATGAGTACACACACAGACTCGCACACACACAGTCAGTGTCAGTAAAACCCATTACAAAATGATAGTGACAGGGATGACCACAATGACATAACACATTCACCTCAGTTCCTGATACCATGTAAATAGGTAAATGTTCTTCAATGTTGCTTTTCAAACCTGACTCCTCATATTCTATCATAGTAACACTGGAAAATAATACATGATAAATAAGCAACCTTATTTTTTTCCGCTGTTATTATGTAAAAAATCCTGTAATTATAAGGTTTTATTTGTCAAAGTCCCCAATAAACGCCATCACCAAATATTTGGGACAGAAGACGAAAATACAAATAGTCAAATGCATGTATATTGATCATATGTACTTAGGCGTTTAGTATGTTCTCAACCTTGGCTACAAATTATAATCACCTGAGGAACTTAAAAAAATTTCAACACTTAGGCCACACTTGAGTTCAAGAAAATGAGAATTTCTGGGGTTGGGACCAATGATCAGTAGTTTCTAAGTGATTCCAATATACAGTCAAATTTGAGAACCACTGCTCTAGACTAATGGTTATCAAATATGGCTACAGATTAGAATCACCTGATACCTATTAAAATTTCCTGTAAGAATTTGTATCAACAAACCAGTTAACACTTACTGGGGACCTACTATTAGCTGGGTATGGGACCGCATAGCTCAAGCTATTACTTCCTTTACATTTTATAATATCACACAAACTTATAAGATCCCTAATCTTCAATACAACCCTACTAGGTAAGTATAAATTTCTCAATTTTAGAGACTTTACAATTGATGAGGATTCCAGTATCTTAGTTGCTTTATCCTTAGGACCCAGCATAGAGCCCGGCACAAAACAGACAAGTAATACATATTTGCTGAATGAATAAAAAGAATTTCATATGAGAAAAATTAAAGAATGTAACAAATCTGCTCAAAGTTGCAGAGGAAGCATGTGAAACTATGCCTAGCTAATTCAGGGATCCATGCTTTCCAATGCCCTGTCACACTGGTTTGCTTGTTTGCCTATGAACAATATCAATATTCCATGATAGCAACAGCAAAAATGACACATGCAAATGTTGAGACTGTCCATTGAAGTGATTTATCCTTTTGTGCCAACTCCATGCCCCCCATATGGATTCCAGAATACATGCCAGTTACTGCTGTCACTCACCAGTGCATGCATACACTGTGATGAATCTACCTTCAGGAGTTTGAGGACACTATGAGATTTCCTTCGTCAAACCTAGCTAGAGTCAATCTTTTTCCTCCATGGAGACATACTAGAAGAATACTAGACTGCTTTAATGTCTTCCTTTCTTTGACTTCTGAAATAATGATCACATCTACTATTCATTTTTGTATACATTACATCTGTCTTATATCGCTAAGTTTCATGGATGTATGCTCTGTGCGTATAGTATGATTATGAAATCTATAAAGCAGGTAACAATAGCTTATATTGTGTGTCAGGCACAATTCTAAGCACTTTACATATATTAACTTATGTATTTTTAGAATGCCCATTGGAAGCAGGCACTTTTAATATATTCATTTACAATTAAAAAGTAGTCATGTTGAAATATACTTATCAAAATATCTTTAAATTTGTACAATATTAATAATATATTTGTTTCATTTTAACACATTGGATAATAATATCTAGCAATGGGTCCAAAATGATCATAATTTTGAAGCAATATGACTCTAAACTATACTTCGCTATAATTATAATAACTTTTATGTGACATTAAGTTATCTGTTTTCTGTTGCTGACAAAATCGTAGGTACAACTGATATAACTGTGGTCTGTTGCTTACTTTCAAAATCCAAGGAAATGCTAATTTTTAATTAAAGGATAGTGATAATAGAGATATAATTTTCTCCATTCCAATTCATATACTAGTTGAATTCAATTGACAAAACTCTTAAGGTATTTAGACTCCAGAACATCTGGGCTCTAAAACACATGTTAGGAATTGATCACAAGTTCCCAATGAGTACCTGCTACTTCATATTTTCACAACTTTGTGCAGGGAAAATCAAGTGAGAAGATGTATTTTTCTCTTTACTAGCTTGCAAATATATTTGGTTGTATTCACATCAAGTATTATGAACATTTGAATCAAGGTTTGGAGAACTCCATTGCCTCAGTTAGTTTCTGAAGGCATTAGAGATATTCTTTTTTTATTATTTTAAAGATATGGGGTACAATTCAGGTTAGGTATACAAATGTTCATTATGCAGATAACCTTGTTGATAAGGTGTGCCCCTCCCTCCCCTGGCAGTTTCCTTCAACTGCCAATCCCGCCCCTCCTCCCCTGGCAGCTAGGGCAATTAGACAACAGAAGGAAATCGGGGTATCCAAATAGGAAAAGATGAAGTCAAGTTATCCCTCTTTGCTGACAATATCATCCTAAACCTTGAAAATCCAAGAGAATCTGTCAAAAACCTGCTTGCACGGGTTAAGGACTTTGGCAAAGTCTCTGGGTACAAAATGAATGTGCAAAAGACAGTTGCATTCTTATACACCGGACAACAAGCAGGCAGGGAACCAAATAAAAAGCACAATCCCATTCACAATAGTCACATGCACACAAAAAAGAAATACCTTGGCATCTTCCTAACCAGAGAAGTGAAAGACATTTCTTTACAATGAGAACTACAAAACACTGCTCAAACAAATCCAAGAAGACACAAACAAATGGGAAAATATTCTATGCTCATGGATAGGAAGTATCAGCATTAGAGATATTCTAAAGATAATTGGCTTATATCTTCAGTGATTGTTTTCAAAAATTCTTTAATGCTCAGGAAATTGCAAATGAATGACAAAGAAAAAATTAAAATTGTAGCCAATGCTAGCCAGCTTCTATTTTTCTACATAGTGTCTATTTAACTTAAAAGTTGGAATTCTATAATATACATTCAACTTTCCCATAAAGTAGAAGTTCAGGCTACACAAAATACAAGAAATCTTATTATAGGACAAGATATTGATAAAAATTCAAAACCTTAACTGCATCAGTGAGACTTTAAGTCAGATGTTTAATTGAAATTGTTTTTTTTTTTTGTTAATAAGCACCAACATAATTTTCACATTATAAATTGCTTGCAGAAAGGGCTTTATTTTGCTTTGAATAAGATAATTCATGCATTTAATATACATGCCAACAATATGATTTTAAGCTACCTTTAATGGGTATGTTTTATGCTTTTATGTAATAGTTCTTTTTTTTCTTAACTTTTAAATTTTTTATTTTAAAATTGTGGGGTACAATTCAGGGTTACATATACAAATATTCATTATGCAGGTACCCTTGTTGATGAGGTGTGTCCCCCCCTTCCCCAGACAGATTCCAACTATTGCCGATCCCACCTCCCCACCTCCCCAACCCCCCACTGTCAATCCTTTTCTTATAGTATTACGATAGTTGTTCAAGGTCCACTTATGAGTGAGAACATGTGATACTCAGTTCTCTGTTTCTGTGACAGATCACTCAGTATGATAGCCTCTAAGTCCATCCAAGTTGCTGCGAAGTTCCTAATTTTGTCATGTTACTGGATTATTAGAACAAGGACAACCTGAGCCACCTTACTTCAAAAATGGAGCCTACGTACAAAATCTCTCACCCATTTGAGCTGCTGAAATGTCTCACTCCAGGTTCAAAGAGAGGCTAAATGTGAATGGGGCAGATTCATGGGACTCCCATAAATCAGCCCCCGTTTGCTTAAAACCAGAACATGAGTTCATATTCAAGTTTCAAAAGTCCTTGACTGAGCCCAGCCCAAGCTCCAGCTTTCCAAATAACTTCCAAACTGATGAGGTTGTTTTTTTCTTTTCTTTTTTTAACCTGGTTTTATGTTACACAATGTTTTCTAAGTCCAGACCATTTCTAAAGATTACAGTACATTTTAGGTACTCAATCCTACCCTTCATTAAATGAGATCCATCCTTAAAGCCTGGTGCAGTGGAATGTGTTTCTACACTTGACGTTCACTTGACACTTGATATCATCAGAATGACTCAAATGAGAAAGTCTTTCTTGAGAAGAAAAACGTGGGGGTATTAGATATCTACAGTAATCCTCAACTTTACAATAGCTTAGCCACCCAGTTTCTTTGCCAGAACAGATATCATTATTGAGTCAACGCCCACACCCACATATATATCATAAAAGACAAGATAACACAAAAAATATCCACATCTAGTCCCCAGAACTCAGCTGAGACTTCCAGTGCTATTGGTTTTCTCACCCTCTGAACCTCCTTTGAAAGAGGTGCTGATACACCGAATGAACCATCTCAAGCTCTTTTTAGAAAAAGGCAGAGGATTCGATAAATGACTCAAGTTTTAATAACAGTGGGGTAGTGGAACCGTCGTTGACATGCTTGGTAAAATCTGCAAAACCAGAGACTTGGTTTTACTGGCATGATTCTTTCCGACCCCAGAGTTTAGAGTTGTGTTCGTGGTTTCTCCCTCTGAAGTGGATAATGGAACACAACCATTAAAGAAAAAAAAAAGGGTTTCTCTTGGGGAATCAGCAGCTGACCTGGAAGTAAAACATCTCAGCCCTTCACTCAGAGGCCAAAGAGCCATCTCTGCTTTCTCAGGGAGCTGCAGGACTCCAGCGAGTAGCAGGACGGGGCCCGGAAGCATGGGAAGGAGTCTGCCACGGCTCCCTCGGGAAGGAGCACAGAGGAGTCGGCAGGGCCGTGCCGGGAGAAAGGCCACTCTGCGCAGCCCGGCATTCTCTGCTGGCTTGGACACCAAGGATCTGACATCAGGTTTTCCCTGGAAAGCCCGGGAAGAGATTGTCACCCCCAGGAATGGCCCAGAAAGTCCTGTGGCCCAGCACCATGACAAGGAAGTTATCTTGTCCCACGCATGAGCCAGATTGTATTGGTGGCTCATCCGTCCTGAACTGAAGCTCCAATTCCACCATTCTTCCTGGCAGAACCCTGTCTTGAAATATGACAGCGCCTGAAAAAATCAGCACCCATCTTTCTTTTAACCATCCTTCAGCACTCTCAACGAAATCATGCAGAACAAACAGTTAGGTGGCCATTCTATGTCTATAGATGTGTATATATACATGTGTGTATTATATATATATATATATATAATCAGTCTTTTATATTCTTTGTCTATATAAATATATAGATGTCTCTATAATCAGCATGCGCGTGCACACACACACACACACACACACAAACATATATATAAAGGAAATTTCATCACTCCTAGTAGCATGCCTGCTTCAAGTTTTTGAGTTTTTTCTTTTTATACAGGTTCTAAACTGATCAAAGATATTAGTCAAGGTTTGGGGGGGGTGCATTTAAAATTCCAGTTTGATATAATTCAGCTTAAAGGCCTAGTGAAGTCTAGTTCATCTGTTTTCATGATTTGTCCTCATCTTGAAGTTTATTAGTCAGTTAGGAATATATTCTAACTTGAAGTTGGCCAAGACTAGAATAACAAAGCCTTTTTTGGTAAACAGAGCTAGGCAGATTGACTTTGATGCCTTTTTTAAAAAGTGATAAAGCAGTTCGTTGGTTAATTTTGTTCTTAAACTCAGCTATTCTAACCTGGGCTGAATGTTTATGCTTCTCCTAATGAGAGAATTTGCTGAAAAGTGAAGATAAATGCCATCTACTTTTCATGTGATCTATAAAATTAATCTCCCATGCTTATGTTAATACCGATAATGTGATGTAGGAGGCAGTGTGACCTAGAGGATACAACTTAAGAGTAAGGAGATCATATTCAATTACTGCTTCTGTCACCAACAACATTTTCACTTCTCTGGGTCTCACTTGCCTGCTCTCACCCCTTATGCAAGTTCCCTCACATATCTTCCCTGTAAAATGAGGTAATACCGCTGAGAGATGCTGGGAGAATTACTTAGGTGCTTTGGGAAACAACTCAAAACACCTTTTAGAACTTTCTTGTGAAATAGCAGATATTGTTAATGTTCCTTCCATAGAATCAGCCTCTGGTAAATAACCATGACACACTTAGCAAATTGTCTTTCTACTCAGTAAGAGTGGTCCTCTCTGGGGTGCAGGCAGATGACCCTCCACCCAAAGGGTTCTGTTTATTTCCAGCAAATAAATTACACAGAATGAGGGTGCAATGGGTAGTCATTAAGACACCAAGGGAGGGAGGGATCAATGCTTACACTTTAGGGGTTAAACGAAAAGCTGATTACATCAGGAAGGAATTCATGTACCGTACTCAGCTGTAAAATAAACTGGGAGTTCTGTGTTTGGTGTCTGAAACATCTTCTGAAACACTAAATCAATTTAATATCAATAATTGCCAGATATATGCTAGATTAAATGGACCAACACAGATAGCTTTGTTCGCAGAGAAAACAGGGCCAAATGGCTTTCATCAGCATGACTAATCCTGGAGTTCTGTGGTTTGATGATCAGATGTCGAAGTCTGAATTTTGATTCTTGCAAGATAGGATTTGGCACAAGACATTATTCTAAGTCCAGCTAATCTGTGCCTTTAACATATATGCTGAATTCCAGAGAGGCAAGGTGACACTTAAGGTGTCCAGATTAGCTGCAATTGTCCCCATCAGTGCCTGAAAACGTACCAGGAGCACAGAAAATAAGGGGCTTGCTTCTCAAGGCAGGGTTGAGGTTTTCCTCAGACTTGATTTTAGAGTGCTTTGAAAACACCTGCTTTGGCCGTGGAGGGCAAAACAATCTGAACAGTGGTTTCAAAAGCCAGCCCCATTCTCATAGCTTTTCCGGGTCATTTTCCTATTGTCACGATTACAGGACCGAACAGAGTCCTACAACTCGGAGGGCTGGTGGTATTTTCACCCCAGTTCTTAAGAGTATTTCCCTCTTTTTTTGGAAATTCTGACATATCTTCTTCCTTGTAACTCTCACAATGTTTAAAAGTTATATTGATGACAAATTTTGTCCCTAAACAGCCCTGAGAGTTTCAGAAGAGGGGTACACACAACGAGCTGGGGCAGGGGGTGGTCAGCAGAGTGACTTGTGAGGGTGAAAACAGGGGAACGGCCAGGATCTTGGGTTCCACTAGGAACCTGAGGCTCTTTGCGGCGTATCATACGGACGTGCAGCAAAGTGCTGGCAGAGCGCTATAAACCTTGTGGAAGGGGCCCTGAGGAAGTTATCATCTGTCGGCCTTCGATTCTCTAATTCCCAAGTCTACCCCCTCACCTCCCAACCCACCATGACATCACTTCAGCCGGTCCTCATGAACACACTTCATCAGCTGCCTTTGTGCAGCGTGTGCGTGCATGTGTGTCTATGCATGTGTGCATGTCAACCGCCAGAAACACAGAATCGCTCTTCAGGGCCTAATCACCAGGCAGCCAAGCCTCCGCACGGTCTTCTTTGGAGGTCTATGTGAGCCTTGGGTCAGAGCAGCTGCTGGTGAGTCACAATGGGCTGTGGGGCCCCCAAATCCCTTCACAGCCGATCTGGGCCAAAGGAGAAAGCATTCCGCTTTTCATTTCCACGACAGAAAGGAAGAATTTTTTGCAAAGCTTGTTGGAATGCCTTTTAAAGGTCACATGTGCACTAGCCCCATACTTGGATTTAGAAATTCACTCTGATTAGAAATGTTTCTGAAGCACAACTGATAGGTGCAAGTATCAGTCAATTCCTCCCAAGATCCCCCTTTGTCTATTTCCTTACAGGTTCTACTCACCTTTGCTGCGAGCGTGAGATGCTGATTACAATGGTGCTCCTACTTTTCCAACTTACATAATTGCAAACTATCCCCTCAATCCCTCAACCCCAGTAGGTGGTCCAGAGAGTCTTCTCAAACATGTAGTCAGCCCAGAGAGCTTATGAGAGCTCTCAGCACCTCTACTGAGGAGCAGGACCACCAGGTGAAGGTTCTATATTACCAGGTACCAATGGACCCCAATACAAGGTGACAGGGAGACTTTGCTATTCTCTTTTTGTCGCGGGTTTCTGTGTATTCTCCGGGCCTGAATTAAAGACAGACTGGCTCACCTACTGGAGACATTATTGCAAAAGGAAGGTATTTAGGAAACATCATGTCCGGCCTAGGAAACACCTCCTCTTGCCCCCATCTTTATTTTAATGGCAATCTTTCTAATATTCTTCCCAAGTCGGATGATAATGATGATGATGATGATGATGATGATGATGATGATGATAAGCTATTGCTTGAATGGAATGGTGATCAAGTCTCTTAGGAAATAGCTCAGAAAGGTGAAGACTTGTGTCTCTGTGAGCTGGGCATCAGTCTTCACACCTGGACTTTGGCAAAGTGGACGTGCCTTCTCTGACTCAGCAAGTGTGCTGCTGTGAGAGTTTCCTTTTAGTCAGAAAGTCTACATTGATCCCACCTCTATGACCCTCACTGATTCCTCCACAGGTCCATTTTTGTCAAAATCCAGGCATAAAAACTGAGGTCCGACTCACAGAGGCATGCATCCTCTCAACATTTCCAGGTTATTTCCTAAGAGATTTTACCACTACTCAACCCAAACAGTAGTTGATTATTTCTCCACAAGATTTGAGAAGTACATTAGAAAGCTCTACTCATCACCTTTGAATCCATCTAAATTCACCCAACTACCTGCAGGTCTGGGTAGAGGATCTCCAACAGCTCAGAGTATCTCCCTAGGATAAAGAAAGAAGCCCATGTGACAAGAGGATTTAGAAGTCCTGGGATTCAGTACATGGAAGAGTTTTCAGGGCTGTGATGGTCAGTTTTACGTGTCAGCTTAGCTAGGCTCTAGGACTGTTATTTAATTCAACACTACTCTAGGTGTTACTGTGAAGCTACTTTGTAGATGTGGCTAACATCTATAATCAGATGACTTTAAGCAAAGAGGTGACTCTCAATAATGTGGATGGGTCTCATCCAATCAGTTAAAGGCCTCAAGAGTAAAAAAAAATGAGGTTTCCTAAAGGAGAAGAGATTTTGCCTCGAAATGTAGCATCGACTCCTGCCTAATTTTCCAGCCTACTGGTCTGTCTTACGGATTTCAGACTTGCCAGCCCCGGCCCATCCCACAATGAACCAATTCCTTATCCTATAGAGAAGGGAGACCCCAAAAAACTGGAATTATCTTTCAGAGGGTGGGCCCCTTGTAGTACAGGCTTCCGTCACTAGGTAAGTGTTCTAGGAACCCATTTGCATCAGTGTACCTACCAGCTAGCATTGTCGTGAGAGACCGCGCTAGGCTTCAGTGACTTTTTTTGGAGATCCTTTCAATGTGTTTGCCCATTTCATGATGGATGATTTACAAGCACACCTGCCCACACTGTGCCGAATGTTCGGGAGCTTTGGGCCAAAAATGGCATGACCTCCATGCCCCACCCTCTCTATTCACCCCATCTTGCCCCAAACGACTTTTTTGTTTGCTTGTATCTCCAGATGAAAAAATTCCTCAAAGGGAAACGTTTTGCAGATGTGGAAGAGCTGAAACAAAAAACAGTGCCGGGCTTGGAGGCTCAGCCCATCGTCCCAGCACTTTGGGAGGCTGAGGCGAGTGGACTGCCTGAGCCCGCGGGTTCGAGACCAGCCCAGGCAACTTGGAAAGACCTCGTCTCTACAATAAATCAAAAACTAGCCGGGCATGGTGGCGTGCGCCTGTAGTTCCAGCTACTTGGAAGGCTGAGGCAGAAGGATCGCTGGAGCCCAGAAGGTCGACACTGGGGTGGCCGTGAATGTACCTGCCACTGCATTCCAGCCTGGGTGATGGAATTAGACTCCAAATTAATAAAAAAAAAAAAAAAACAGCAAAAGCATTGAAAGGCATCAAAATCGACGAGTTCAAAAACTGTTGTGAGCAGTAGAAAAAGCATCTCGACAGGTGTATGGCATCAAATGGAGAGTACTTTGAAGGTGACTGAAGTGTAAACATGTAAGAATAAATATGCAAATTGTTTACCAATAAATTCCAGGGTTTTTTGGGTCGCTCCTCATATGATAAGGAATATACAGTGTGTTTGTGTGTGTACATATGCATATGTATGTATGTACATATATATATGTGTATATATATATATATAAAAAACACATATGGAACATACATATAAAAATGTATAAAATATATACAAGTTCCTATTTGTTCTGTTTCTCTGGAGAACCCTGACATGAGGCTCAACTGAAGTGTCCTCTCCAGAGAAAGCTTCCATCACTATAGAAACTTGAAGATGCAAAAGAACTTAACAGTACCAAACAGTGGGTCCCTGTATGCCAAGATGGACAGGACCTGCTGGCGTCCCTGGTGCACACTGAACCTCACAGGGACCTCCCTTCTGAGTGGTAGAAAAGGATGAGGGAGGACTCCTGTGATTTGTGCCACCATGGCCTTACGACACTCATTTTCACAGGGCAGACGAAAATGCACTCCACTGCAAACTAAATCCTAAACAGAGTGAATTTTCATGATGTCATTATTATCATAGCCCAGGTATGATGAAAGTGTGTCAAGTTTTGTATGTTTCTTTCTTTTCCTTCGCTGAGAAATCCCCTACTTTTCTAGAAGAGTTACATAACACTAATAAGAAAACCTCGTCAAGAATAAAACCTGGCCTACATTGCCTCAGGAGAGGCCCAGAATGTATTTACTCCATTCGATGAAAATAGAGATACAAAAAACCGAGCCCATCAAATAAGGAACAAGGCGTCTCTCCTCACCGATCCTCCACACAAAGGAAGCTAAACTTTTAGAATCTGTCAGAAATGGGTTTCCCCTAAGTAAGAGGGAAAAGAAATAGGTTCGATTGTCACAGGGGTCAATGTTTTTCTTTAGGTTGAATTCATTCCGAAAGAAATAAACACAGCTAGTGTGGACTCCTGAAACATTTAACCTGCTTTATTTGTGCCGTTGGGCACCTAGGATATACACACTGACCTTCCATACACTGCAAGAAGAGACTAGAAACCCAGTCTTCATGAACTGAAGTCCGATCTGGGTTAGCTGCCAAAGAGACCAAGAGAACTCACGCAGCACTCTCATTTGCTCCCATCCAACACATTCCACGAGGAAGGTGGAGGACAGAAAGGAATCACAGAGCATCCCTTTCCGTCAGGAGACGGCCTGGACTTAGGCAAGCTACAAACAGAGCAGGAAATAGTCGCTACTTCCCAAGATGTGCCTGTTCCATGGAAGGTTCCAGCCATGCAGAATGTTTGCAAGGATTCAATAAAATCTTGTGTATTAAGTGCTGACTGAGTGTGACGGCTCGAAATTCACACTTGATAAGTGGAAACTGTCAGTATTATATTATTATCAGTTCAAGGAGAACATACAGAGAGAGCTCAACGGAAAGTAGTAAAACTAACGAATGCTTCCCCAGCGATCTGCTCGTATTAACTCATTTGAATGCTCCCAACAATCTTAGGAGATACGTAGCATGACTAACCCCCTCAGATGGGGAAACTGAGGAAAAGAGAGACGGAGGAACTTGCACAAGGCCACACAAATTCTGGATGGCAGATGCCATAGGAGCAGAGCACACTGGTTCCAGAGATTCCTTGTTCAACCGCTGCTCTAATCTAAGCCCTGACAGAGGGTGAGGTCGTCAGTGTCATTTTCTTCCGGAAGCATTTTATCAGGGTCTGTGGTGACTGAGAGGCCTTAGCACAACGCTGACAGAGCAGACACTCAATCAGGCTTTTTATTGTGGGCTTATTTTGTTTTCAAGGCAAGGAGTTTCTCCATTTTAATATTCACAGCCCTCTCTACCACCAAATCAGGAAAATATTCATGTACATTTTCTTTAAGGTATGCATTTTCATTGTTGTATTGATTTGATGGTTTTTGTTCTTTAATCTCTCTGGACTATGATTGTCTGTAGTATGAGAGAGAACTTAAACTTAATGGTTCTGTCCAAATATTGGATGGATCACTCCAGAACCACTAACTGATAATACTTTTCCTTCTTACTAATTTGTGATGCTGCCTTTACCATATAACAAATTCTCATTTATTTTGGATTTTCTCCATTGATCTGAATGTATATACTAATGCCAAGGATGCCACACCCTTTTAATTACTAAAGTTTTGGAGGAGATATATATATATATATCTTTATTCACTTTGTGCCTTCATTCCTTACTATTGGGTACTTTTTATTTCCTGCTTTTCAAATTCTGTAAGTTCAGAGCACACAAAGTGCCATCTCCTTTCTTATTTTATTTTTAAGTCAGGGGTCTCACTCTGTCACCCATGCTGGAGGGCGGTGGCACAATCGTGGCTCACTGCAGCAACGACCTCCTGGGCTCAGGTGATCCTTCTGCCTCAGCCCCCCAAGTGGTTGAGACTACAGGTGTGCATCACCACACCTAGCTAATTTTTGATCTTCTGTAGAGACAAGGTCTCACTGTGTTGCCCAGGCTAGTCATGAACGCCTGGGCTCAAGTGATCCTTCCACCATGGCCTCCCAAAGTGCTGGAACTACAAGTGTGAGTGACTGTGCCCGACTGTCATTTCCTTTATAAGTCCTGATCCTTCGGCCCACAGTGACTCCCTGCTTGGGTTATCCGCACACACTCATGAGGAAGATGACACCCGTCCCCGTGAGTCTTCACGGCTTCGTTCTCTACACACTCCCCGCCCCGCCACTAAGCTCCCAGACTGGCTCAGGTCCAGATATCAGTGGGAAGATGGTGGCATCGTGGCAGAAGGGGCCACGGTTTACTCATGAGAGAAGGGGGGAAGGAAGAAACAAAGTGGGTGAGAATTTGAGGAGAACAATGGAGGAAGAAGGGTGGGACACAGGCTTTCTGGTGGCTGATGTGATGAGGGGATATCTTATGAAGTGAATTCTCTTCCATTACTTTACTGGGCTTTGAAAACAGCAGAGAAAAGCTAGAATTATGTTCAATTACGCTTGGCTACTGAAATGTCTGAGTGTGACAACATCCCGTGGTGGGATACATGGACTTCTGGTTTAATTCAGATTACATCTCCAAGGCTCGTCCAGGATCAGGTATACTTCTTTTTTTTTTTTGAGTTGGAGTCTCACTCTGTTGCCCAGACTGGAGTGCAGCGGCTGCTCCCGGCCACCGCAGCCTCGACCTGCTGGGCTCCGGAGATCCTTCCGCTTCAGCCTTCCAAGTAGCTGGAACTACAGGCGTGTGCTACCACGCCCGGCTAATTTTTTGATTTATTGTAGAGATGAGGTCTCGCTTGCCCACGCGGGTCTCGAACCCGTGGGCTCAGGAAATCCACTCACCTCAGCCTCCCAAAGGCACGGGATTACAGGCTGAGCCACCGAGCCCACCTGAGGTATACTTCTTGACTGTACTGTTCACCTAGGACTTGATCTTTCGGTGATAGGCATCATTTCAAGTAGTGCAGGAAACACAGTTCTGGAAGACCTGAACTAGAGCCTGTTACTGCATAGCTGTGTGACTTTGGGGAAGTCACTGAACCTCTCTGAGCCTCACTAGTAACATCCACTCATAAGAAGCAAATAAGACAGTATATGGTAAAGTATACTGGCAACCACAAAATGCTACATAGCTGTTACCACCACTCAGTGCCTTGCAGGGACTCACTAAAATCTTACTGATTGATGGACTGATTAATTAACTCCAGTCAGCTTTCTTAAAAGAGTCCTCACTGAGTCGAGAAGAAGATAGCTGTGGAAGTCAAGCGAC